>NW_019014656.1:113000-129376 GCF_000150535.2 Carica papaya | reverse complement strand
ATAGATACTGCCCAGTCAGTATCAGTTAATATCTCTACATCTCTTCTTGCAGTTTTTCCAAAGAACAATCCTTTCCTTGGTATCATTTTTAAGTATCATATAATTCGATTTGCAGCCTTTAAATATTCTTCAGTTGGGTTATTCATGAATTAACTTACAACCTTATTGTAAATCCGATATCCAACCTAGTGTATGAGAGATATATCAGTTTTTCAACTAATATCTGATATTGTCCCTTGTTTACTGGAGGATTTTCTCCTTGTTCTTTGAACCCAATATTTGGTTCTATTGGAGTGTCTATTGGTTTACACCTACTCATTTATGTTTCCTTCAACAAGTCAATGACATACTTAATTTGTGATGTAGTGGTTTTTTTTCCTAGATCGTGCTACTTCCATCCCAAGAAAGTACTTCAAATTCCTGAGGACTTAGGTTTCAAATTCTGAGGCAAACATTCTCTGGAGTTTTAAATTTCAGTCTTCGTTTTTCAAGTTAACACTATGTCATCCACATTGACAATAATAAAAAAAATTTCCCTATTTGGGAGTACTTCACAAACAACATGCGATCTATTTGATAATGTGCATACCCATACGATTTCACTGCTCCATTGAATCAGTCAAACCACACTTTAGGAGATTGGTCCAATCCATAAAGGGCCTTGCTTCAACTTAGAGACTATATTCATATTATCCTAGGTCTCAAAACTAGGAGGGATATCCATTTAGACTTCCTCTATAAGTTCCCTATTTAAGAAAGCATTTTTTACATCAAGTTGGTAAAGTGGTCAATCAAGATTTGCTGTCAATGATAATAATACCTGAATTGTACTCAACTTCGCAACATGGGAAAATGAATTTTTAGCAGTCAATACCATTTTATTGCATGAACCCTTTAACAACTAGCCGAGCTTTTAACCTGTCAACTCCCGCATCGGTTTTATACTTCACAGTGAAGACCCTTGCTATAGTGCCATAACATGATTACATTATCATTATAAGAAGTAAAACAGGAAAGATCAGAGGATAGATACTCTCGAATGTGGTTACTGAAGAGGATACAGAGTCCTGAGTGTACTTAAGCATTGTCAGTCGTTAGAAATTTAATCTCATTTGAATAAGATTTAGCAATAATTCTTAGTTCTTATGTCAGTTTACTAACTGACAATAAATTGCAACTTAATTCAGGAGCATAGAGCACATCATTAAACCTATCCAACCATCTTTGATAGAGACCCATCTGCAATTCTGATATAGATTTGTTTATGGCATGTGTTATATGTTTTGAACAATTTCACATTACCAGTCATGTAATCTGAAGCTCCAGAGTCAATAATCCATGCACTGATTGAATTTTGGAGATTAGATAGAGTATTAGTAAATTTACTTGAGTGGGTAACAGATCCGTTGCCTATTACTGGATGATTACTTAATAAATTTCTCAAGTACTTCAGCTGCTCTTTATTGAAAACCAAGTTCTTTTTCTGTTGCTTACCTGATACTTCAGCTTCCACAGTTAGGTTTCCTCTCAACTTTGTCTCCAGATTTTCTTTTGTTTCTCTTCCTCATTGAGTTCAATTTTGTTTCCAATCTGATGGCTTTCCATGAAGCTTTTAGCAAATCTCCTTTTATTGGCCGGGCATTCTATAGTGATTGCACCACAACTTTCCCTTTTTCTGTTTCATCTCTTGTTGAAGTGGCTAGGTATTTTGAGTAAAAAGTCTTGAACTTTCACTGAGCGTGATTTTCTTTTGGCTCTCTTCCTCATGCACTTCTACAAACACTTCACAGAAGGGCTTGGTTTTGCTCCCAGGATTCTTCCTTGGATGTTATCCAGTTCCTTGTTAGAACCGAGAAGAAATTTGTACAACTTCTTGGTCTCGATGATTCTTTGATACTAAAGACGGTCTTCTTGGCAGTGCTATTATTGCTCTTCATGCACATCAAGTTGTTGTCAGTTCCTTGTCAAGGTGTTGAAGTACTAAGTCATCATCAAGTCACTCTAACGCAAGTTGTTAAGTATACTTTCTATGAAGAGTTCTAGGGAATTATATGTTTTGGAATATGTTTAGCGAGCTGCGTCCTAGATTTCCTTAGCTGTCTTGAGTAGGAGGAAATTCTTTCTTATTTCGTTTGTCATTAAATTACAACCCAAGATATTATCATATAGTCTTCGGCTCTCTAAGTTTGGTACTTTTGTGTTGTTTATGGTTAGCGGATTAGTGGCTCCTGTAAGATGGTCATCTTTCCCTTTCCCGTACACGAAAATCATGGCAGATTGTTACCGAGGTAGGTAGTTTTGGCCATTTAGCTTGTATGAGGTTATGGATATAATTGGATTATCCATCCTCTCATTCCCCATGGGAATGGTTTCTGTTGAATGCACAACTTCTGGCTTTGAGGTTTGAAGATGGTAAGCCATGTCTTACTTTGGCATTCTGGGTATTCTAGATTCAATGGAACAGGGAACCATGATCTGATACCATGAAGAAAGCTGTAAGTTTTATTCCAAGGTTTTCTTTTATACCATTACATTATTTATAGGTTTCAATACCAAATCAGTATCCCCAGAAACACAACATAGAGTATACTTCTAAAAAGTTTAGGAAACTTCCCTCTATTTAGGATTCTAGTATCAAACCTAGATCCTATTTTTTCTCTTAGATTTTCTCCTAATATTTCTGCATATTTCTTCTCCTAGATTTTCTCATAATATTTCTGCAATTCTTTTGGTTCAACTTTTTCGTGATTTTTTTTCTTTGCTAAAGTTGAGTTCTGAACCATTAAGAAGTTTGGAACTCTATGTACAATCACTTCTTTTCAAAATCCAGGACATGGTGGCCTTCTCATGTTGTCAATATGATGGGGGAGAAGCAGAGAAACAGGAAATGGACTTGGTTCGAGAGAAAGGGTGGAAAGGAAAGTTCAAACAGAAAGACCGTATCATTAATCCTGGATTGAATCGAATCAATGGAAAATGTCCTCTAACCCCATTGGAGGTATGCTGTTAGTCTGTCTTTCTTCCCCCTTTCTGTACCTTTGGAATTCCAAAGATATTATATATCTTTCGATAGTTGCAGACTTAGGGCAGATGTTTGTGATTGTCACTTTCATTGAACATTTCTATGTGTTATGGTTATATATGCTATGGTATTAGTATGTTGGTAAAGCAGAAAGTGAGTGTTTGTAAATAATTTCCTCATATATCGTACTAAGCAGAGGGGCATCATTTTATTCTTGCCAAGAAGTTCTTAGAAGCCTTATGAATTATAGATCATAGGACATAAAAGATGCATCAGTAAATAAATTTCAAAGAGTTTTAACTACATTTCCAAGCATAATGCTTCTTGCTTGTTTGTGTTGTTAAATACTAAGGATCCATTCTGTTTGATTTATAGCTTTGATTTCTTTATCCTTTTTCATCATCCTATTTGTTTGATGATACTTGTTTATTTTGCCAAATTATTAATCTGATTGCAACATGATGCTTTCCCTGTCAGCATAGGTTGGAATGATGCTGCGTGGTATGGGATTTGGTAACGAAACTGCAATTTATTTAGCCTCGGGAAAAATTTACCAGGCCAAAAGGCACTTGGCTCCGTTATTGGAGATGTTTCCCCTTCTTTATACCAAAGAATCTCTTGCAACACAAAATGAGCTTGCCCCATTTGTGGTAAATACTTTTTCTCCTTCTATTCCATTGTTTGTTAAAAGAATCCGGTTTGAAGAATATTTGGCAACAACGAATATATTCATTGTCAACATAGGTTTAAGTCCATATTCCAACTATTTGGATCAGAAGAATGAAACACTTGGTGCTCTGTATGCCAACATAAACTCAATTAATGTGTTCTTTTTCTATTTCTACTACCACCTTTTTTCCAATGGAGATCATAGATAATATGTTCAGTTGATGGAATTGCAAATAGATTTCAAAAAGGAAAATAGCAGTAAGCTTGTACTGCACCTGTTCTGTAGAACTTAGGTTTTCTAGTTTTACTAAAGAACATGGAAAACAATTACAACTTTTTCTTTTCCAGCTTAGTATAGCTTGAGAACTGAATTCCTAAAATCAAAAAAGAGAAGGCATGTACTATCAATTGAACAAAATTTTAGGCCTCGAGCTTAGTTAAGATGGTAGCCTCCTTCCCACTTGTCAAGGGGGAGAGATTTGTGAACATTGCCTGTTTCGTGCAGTGACATACCACTCTTTTTGGGTCTTCTTGTGCTTGGTTTCATGCCAGTAGGAGTAACCAAAAAATATGGGTAAGGATTTGATCCGTGGTTCAATCCAAGATTTACTTAAGGTGGCGAAACAAATTTTCAATGAACCAGGATTTTGACACTTCCTTTATTTGTTTCTTTCAGAAACATCGTTGTCTCTAACAATTAACATCCTTGATTATCATTGTGTTAAAAGTCCAGGTCTTTTAAATTAGTTCTTTACTTATGGATCTTGACTCTATCCTCTTCTCTTTTTCAGCTGTCAGTTTGAATTTTCTCTTTATCATTTTCCTTAAATCCCAGTTTTAAAATCAAGGGTTAGGAAAAACTGGGACTGGATGTCAAAAGCAAATTTGTGTCCTTTGCACTCACGGTCAAATCCTTGGGCTAGAACATTTAATCAAATAAAAATATTGATATTTTGTAGCCAAAATGTTCTAAATGGTTGGATGTAGGGATTTGGCCAGATGGCATTAGCTTCTACTGCGTTTATTTGACCTCTAAGTTTGATAAAAATTCATTTGTTTGTTAGAAATGGATTAGCTTTGACAAGAACAGAATGTGATTATTTATAGAAATGTCTGAAATTAGTGAAGACTTAGCCCAGGCTGCCATTCACTTACTGTTCTATTGCTTCTGTGACTGCATCAATTTGAGTTTTTTTTTTATTGGTCTTCCAAAAAATCAGTAAAGTCAGTTGTATTAATTAGTTAAGCTGGGCTTTTGTGGTTTCTACCACAATCCTGTGTCCATTTACTTGGATGAAATGAATAACCATTTAGCTTTCTGAAGTGAATAGGTAAAATGAGTGTAATAAGTTTGAAATGGGTCGATCAAAGACCCTTCTCTTATATGCTCTTTTTCTTTGTGATGTCTTGAGTTAAATGACTATTTTCTGTCTTGGTAGGTGTATTCTTCAAGACTAGCAGCTTTGGATTATACAGTAAGTTTGTTTAGTGAGGTTTTCGTGACAACTCAAGGTGGAAACTTCCCTCATTTTCTGATGGGTCATCGGCGGTTCCTTTTTGGTGGGCATGCAAAGACAATTATTCCTGATAAAACCAAGCTCGTTCTTCTTCTGCTGGACATGGACATGAGGTAATCCATCTCTCTCTCTTTCTCTCTCTATCTATCTATCTATCTGTTTATCCATCTATCTCTTTTCTCCTCCATAGTGTGTTTTGCTTGTTATCCTGCGCTAATCTGGGACATTTTTCAATATTTATTTAACAGTTAATAGTATTAGCTATTGGCTATATGCATCTTGAAGGGTCCAATCATTGTAGAAATGTGCAATGAAGGATCAAATGTTTTTTTTTTTTTTACGGAGGACATAACATTTTGAGTTGCTTTCAATTATTAACTACCTAATTAACGATATTAACTTTTTTACCATGTGACATGTCACAAAAAAAAAAAAAAAACTAATGAAGCACCACATCATCAATTTAATTGAACATATTATTAAAATGCGTGAAGAATAAAAAAAATATTTTATTTTATATTATTGATAAAAAATAACTAATCCATTTGAATTATATTGTTTAATAAACAAAAAAGTAAATTAGATTAAATGACTAATATTTCATTTTTTTTATTTACCACAAGTATATAGATCAACTTTTTTAAATTATCTAACATTAATAAATATAAAATAAAATATTTCATTTCAATATGTTTTTTAGTATTGAATTTAATTTGATTGATAATGTGGCATACCGCTTGTCTATTTTCATTAGCATGATATGTCATGTAATCGTAAAATTATTGGTATTAGTGAGATAGTTAAGTGAAAACTTAAACTGCACATTGGCACAAAGCCTGCGATATCCTTAACTATTTGAAATAGATTCAGTATAATTTTCTTAATTATTTAAATATAAAATGTTGTAGAAAATTATATAAATATAAAATGTTGTTTTATAAATAAATAAATATTATACGTCTATAATAAATATAAGTAAAAAAATAAAAAACGAGAATTTATGAGGCATGATGGCTGATAGACAGATTCTTGTTTTATTTTTTGCAGTTGGAAAGCTTTCAAGGATCAGATGGAAGCAATGCTCACTGAAAGTGATCGCAAGGGGATGATGGTACCCAGGGTGAGAAAAATAAACAGGAAAACTTCAATATACACGTATCCATTGCCAGAATGCGAATGTCTCCAGAATTCACTCAACTCAACAGTAGAACTTCTCCAGGCTGTAAATGTTTTTGGTTTGAGGCTCAATTCCACAAGATAACCCTTTCTTTGTTACAGGAGCTTCACATAGCTCTCATTGATCATATGCTCATAGCATAATCTTTCAGCTCTGGCCATATTCTTCGTAACATCCACCACGTTGCTAATGCTAAACTACCTGCAGATGGCCATTGCAGTTCCTTCAGCAAGATGGAGGTGTCCTAATTTTGCTTGTGCTAGGACTATCTCTTCCCACATTATTGCTTGGGATATCTGCATGAAAGGTTTCGGGCTGATCTTTACCTCGGTTGAAGTTTGTGATTATCCAGAATTGAAGGAAGGATAAGCTGTGTCAAGTGCAAAAGAACTGTTTTGCATTTGGTGGGTAAGTGAATATACAGAAAATGTTTGGTTGGACTTTAGAGTTTCCACCTCAATCAATCCCTTTTCACAATTGACATTTTTTTTTATAAAAAAAGTTTCAATGTTTAGTTTCTTCATATAGTGGACTTAATGAGTATCTGGATGCTGCAATTGTATATTTTGATATATAGTGGTACACACTGTTTTTCTATGTGGAATTTAAACTTGGGAGTTTGTTTCTTTTCTTTCCTTGTATCCTTTTATCTTTTCTCTTCCCCTTTCATCCCAGCTTGCGTATTACTGCTTCCTTATTTACTTGGATGAGTTGAAGGAATAATATCTAAGCTGCTAGATAATGTGCCCGATGAATTCCTTGAAATTATGATTCTGTCTTTGGGTTGAAAAGGAATGAAAAATAAAAACTTTTTTAATTTAGGGTTATGAAATCAGCAGCCACTCTTCCTTTTGAAAAAGAATAATATTAAGTTAAATTAAATAATGTTGGGAGTTTGTCCCCAGTGTAAGACCAGCGATTGAGGGTGACCTAACGGTACAAGAAACATGGGTGTGGGTTCCGCCATGGCCAGGCTCAGAACCCCAGCCCCACCTTCGGTTAATTCTGGCAGTGAAGGCGTAGGAGGCATTTACCGTGTTTGGCTGTCTCTCACAATCACTCCTATTCAAGTCACGTAGTTTTCATTGTCAATCATTTCACGCCCTTTCTCTTTTCAGCATGTGTTGCTTCTTCTTTTCCCTTAATTTCAATAATTGACAAAAAATAAATAACTAAAAAAGAATTCACATGACACTCATGACCTCTTTTGGGGCCAAACTGACCAAATATGTGACTTTGGAGGATACAGATGGCAATTAATTTGGAAAGTATGGATTATTTCACAGAAATAAAAAAAAAAAAAAAAAAAAAACAACAACAACAATAAATAAGCCCCAAAAAAGTCCCCCCTTTTTAGAATTACAAACTTCCATTTCCAATTTCCATGGCCTCGAAATCCTCCATTGAGCACCCATGCTACAAAATTGGTCTCAAACATATTTACATTTATTTTTTAGGAAACTTGTAAATTTACTGGTCGGAAAATATAAATATAAATAACAAAAAGAAGTAATTAAGCCCATACCACACCGAGATGCTTAAAACCTTTTCGGTAATCGAAAATCAAGAAAATGAAAATCATGAGACAATGAGTACAAAACAAGAGTCAAATTTTAGTAAACCTCTAGGCTTTCAACTCCACTCATGCGCGACCGCTAACGTTAATTGCAGTCGGCAGCTCGGAGAGACACGACAACACCAAACGCCATGCCGTACGATTGGACAATCCCTCCGTGTCACCAACAACCTTAACCTTGACACGACAAAAACTGCATTCCCCACTCTTGAGTTTTAATTTTCAAATTTCAAATTAGTAAATGTAATTAACTGCCAAGTTGTGTGAAATGTAATAATGTTCGTAATGCAGAGGAGGAGCTCAATCATGACTTTTGCAGAGTAAAACATTAATTACAGCAACCTTTTTTTTTTTTTTTTTTTTTTTTTTTCTTTTTGGGGTTAAATAATTATGGTAGTTTCAAACCGGACTAATTATGCCACGGGGGTCTCCAATATAGTTCTAATAATTTTATTATTATATTTAATCTTAATCCAACAATTATGAATTAAATTAAGCTCACGTGACTACCGAGTCCATATATTATCAATAAAGTCCACACTCCTAGGCCTACCGCCGGAGATATGATGACATACATTGGACATTAGATAATGTGATACATATTCTTTTTATTAAATTCATAATTACCTTTTACTTTGTTCGGTATTAAAAAAAAAAAAAAAAAAAATTACCTTTTACTTTGCTTTCGTTACGAATGAAATTATGCATAATTAGTTTGCTATTCTCCTGCAAGCTCTACTTATCGGGGATTGCATCATAAAATTTTAAAAGAAAAAATTATTTGTCTATAGGTAATGACGTTGATGTAATTGTCGCTTTTTATTACTACGCTACAAATTTCTTTTTGTTCATTAATTGACAAAATATAAACCTTATACACTCACATAATTTGCCTCATTATTAGATTATACACGTATATAATATAATTAAGTTTGGTTGGGTTGGTATTATCAATGGTGAAGATTCTAATTTGTACGAGACGCTAACGTAGAAATATAATCTCGGTGTCCAACGTGCAATTAATGCTCCGTATTGGTTTTGCCAAATCTGTTCCCAGTTTTTTAACTCCCCCAGATTTGCCACCACACCAGATTTTAATGCTTTCTGGGTTGACTCACACCTACCAGATCAATCAAGCATTCAAGACGAAGCTTCTCTGCAACCAGAGCTTTATTTCTTCTTTGTCCTTTCTTCCCATGGTTAAAACCCAGAAACCAAACAAACAAAAATAACCAAAACTTAAAAGCAACAACAGAAAATCTTATCTTAATTAATTACCTCCGGTGTTAATATTCCAGACTAAAAACCTCTGTAGATAACAACAAAGCAAGGCAAAATAGCCTTCGGATTAAACACATACAACTCGTCTAAATTAGAGTATAGCCCAACAGCTCCGGCCACCGAGTCATACTCCTCCATCCCACCCATTCCTTGACCTTCCGTCGTCTTCTTCACCCTCCCTGCAATCACCCTGCATACCAACATTGCTCTCTTCTCATTCCCTCCATCCTGATCAACTCCTCCGGCTTTGTCGTGCGCTTTGCCGCTGGTTGCCGTCGTCAGAATCCCCTTCGTGTCTACTTCTTTGGCGACCTTGAACCCGTTCTTGATAATGCTACATACGTTGCAGTGAGGAATGGAGTTGCAGAGGTTGGAAGAGCCGTTAAGGCCGAGTGAGCATGCGACGGTGGTGCAGTGAAACCTGAGGAGCTCATTGCCGTCTGCTATGCAACGCGGGTGCTTTTTGGGGAACTTGGTGGCTTTCGCTTTGATCGAGTCTCGGTATTCTTCGAACTTGGTTATGGTTTTCTGGGTGTTGTGGACCTTGAGGATGCGGTCGATTTTGCAGATTGGTGTTTGTTTCTTTAACCAGCTTGATTGGAATATAATTTCCACGATGTTCTTGCTTGTGTCCTCTGGTCCAAGTTCAGACACTGGGTTTTTACAGCATATGAACGTTAGATTGATAGATAAACGAAAAAGAACAGATTCAAAATGAAAAGAAATGGAACCAGTAAGAAACAAGTTACGAAGAACAATTTGAACAATTTGAAGAGAAAACAGAGTACCCGCATGCCTAACGGCTTGATGAAGCTCCAGATTCTCGGGCTTCATGAAGATCTCACCACATTCGGGGCAAGAACTAATACTACCTCTGAGAGAAGGATCTCTGGTGATCCCAAGAACAGGATCAACCACCATTCTACACTCGTAACATCCAGAAAATCTACGAAACGGCATTCCTCGAAAAGACCCGCCATTAATGGAGGAACTGGAAGATATAGATAGTGAAGAATTTGTGGAGGAAACAACTCCTACGCCATTAATCTCTTGAAGTGGAGCTTTCATAGATCTACTAGAAGCTATTTCCATTGAAGCCCTTTTCTTTTGGCCTTCAGGGGAGGATGTTTCGGGCCTGTGCATGACTTTTGTGTTGCTGCATAGTGACCCAGAACACTTCATTTTCTTGCATTTCTTGCTGCTGATTTCCTCCACAGCTTGCTGCTTCTGCTTTTTCGGTTGCTTTCCTTGTTGCTGCGGCTCCTGATTTTTCTGCTGTTGCTGTTCATGGTCTTGTGGTTGGATATGTTTGCAGTTGAAAATGCCTCTGAGAAGGGCCCAAGAGGGCGGTTTCTCAGCTTTTAGCGGCGGCTTGTTCTGGTTCTGGTGGGTTTCGTCGGCGGAATTTCGTTTGTTTTTGAGCTTACCCATTTTCTGAAGAGATCTGGAAGTGAACAAATGGCGGGTCTTTACTAACTTTTAGTATGAGATAACTTGGCTATGGACATGATTGAAGTAGCTAGAAGGGTAGAGTTGCAGTTGCAGAGGAAGAAGATGCCCTTTACAAGTGGGACTCAAGTCCTAGATATGGGAGACGTGGGGCTCTTTCTTGTTATTTATGCGCACACAAATGGGAATTTTATAAGGTCGTTTGCTCTACCTGTTTGCACATGATGAAAATCTAACCGTCGATTTACACGATAGATACTTGGATCACTAGGAGAAGAAACAAGATGGGTCCCCCGTATTAAATTACTCAAGGCCCCATTCTTTTTATTTATTTTTTTAGTATTTTATTTTGTTGGAAGTCGAAGCTGATTCCTTCCATTCTCGCCCTCATTAATTACTCTGCAGATTAAAACATTATTAATGGGAATTTTGAGTTTTTATTTGTTAATTTTGTTCTTTTCATAAGTTTGTTTGGATTTTTTACTCTTTCAAAATGAATTCATAAATTTTTAGGGATTCAAATGTTTAATGATCATTTATAGCTTACAAGTTGTCCTCTTTTAATGTTACGGATAATAGATTTTCGTATATTTTTTAAAATAAATTTGCGTGAATAAATTCAAAAGGTATATAACTTCAAAAATTTTTATCGTAATTTTTTTTTTAATTTATAATCATATCTTTAATATTTACTTTACGATATATTTTATATTTTTTTTGTTATAAAATTTTTTTATGCAATGTTTTTTTTATTATCAATTATCGTTTTGATAAGTGAAATTCTCAATGCACGTAAATATTTATTTTGCAACTATTAATCTCAATAACATTAGTAAACATTTATATTGTAACTAACAATCTCAACGATGACATTATTATTTAATGTTAAAAATTAAAGAACTTTAACACAGTAATAGTAAAAATTGATTTATAAATCCAATTAAGCATGTGCAGTATAGAAGATAATGATACAATGGATCTCTCTTTTATGATCACATCAATATACATATATGCAACAAAATTTTTATTAAAATGTATAATATGAAAAAATATGACATATCAAACTAGAGTTTTTATGTAATAATTGGTCTTATATGACTCATGTATGATGATTTACTAGCATGAATATGTGCAACATATGTATCATTAACATGTATATAATACATGCTAATATGGATTATCAAGAGTTTGATTCTTAAGATTTATTTAATATATTATACTCTTTACGTGTATATGTATATATTTAAAGATATATTTACCAAAATAAAATAAATAATTGAGTGTCAACTAAGTATTGATAATGATTGTCACGTATCAGTACTAAATTATGTATCCCTATATCTATGCTTATATTATATTTTTAAAAATTATTTACATATATATACTTGTCTCATATTTAATGTACATATATGTTGCAAATGTATTATCAACTATTTACTCATATCATTACTTAACTCACTAATATATATTGCGTATCCATTTATTTTATTTTAAAATTATTATTTTTTAAATAAATAATTTAATATTTGAAAAATTAAATTTATAGTGTTGAAAAATAGTAATCTAACATTCAAAATTCAAACACAAAGACAATAAGAACACAATCAAAATTTCAATCATAACTCACTAATGCCATTTAAACTTAATTTAAAAAATATATATATAAACAAGGCAATCATGGACTTCATACCATTGCGAACGCAATTATTTTCATCTCACAATTCTTAATCTTTAATCTATTTATTTACTTTGAATGATACGAATAAAAGTAATTAGTGAATTATCATGTTCCGTTAATCACCCTTAAGTGTTAAGGTTGGATTTAATTCAAAATTTTTACTTAAATAAAATTTTCAATGAAAAACAATATTATAATTCAGAATTAATTTCAATACCCAATTTAGGTTAAATTCTTTTGCGATTAACAATTTGTAGTATAAAATTTACAGTTGTTGAATAAAATATATAAATTAAATTAAATTAATTGATCAAGATTTAAAAATAAAATGTGTAATGAATTTAAACTAAATGCAACATAATCGCTATAAGTAAATGCCCGTCCAATTTACATTTTGGATTTGATTTTTGACTTTAGAAAACAAAGATTTATTAACAAAAAAAAATTAACCATTTAGATTATCTAATAACCCATTTGCTGTTTTTTTTTTTATATATTTTAAAATAAATTTTCCAAAATTAAATATTAAAACATAAATTTAATAAAGACAAGTAAGAACAAAATCGAGATAAGGAAGGTGGCAACTGGCAAGTGTAAACATCCCAAAGCAGAGATTCTGCTTTTTTTTTTTTTTGGGGTTAAGAGCTTCACACAAACAACAAGGCTCTCACTAATTGCACCATAATTATGCTGCCTCCTCCTTCTCAAAAGCTGCTCGATTCCTTTTTTGCCTCAAAATAATACCAGACCCATGTGCCATGGAACCAAGCTTAGTTTCTACTTTAGTATTCATACAGTAACATAAAAGGGTCCCCTTTTTCTAATCTTTTCCCATAATTAAATTATCCAGACGTGATTACCGTTTAATTTATGTAAGGAAAACAGCCAACTTTTTCAAAAGCATACACATCTACTTAAGCTGAAACAACAAAACCCAAAAGCAAACTCATCTCCAGTTACCGTTGCTGTGAAGTGCGAAGTTTTAGAATGAGTACATCTTAGGATCTAAGCTTTTGATGGTTTTGCTTTGAAATGTTGGAGAGAAACTTCGGTTTAACGTTCAACAAGAAAACTAAGCAAAATTGAAGGAGTACTTTTTTCTATGTGGGTTGGTTACTTAAACTGGCTTTTTTTTCTCATGACTGTAGTGTCGCCACTTTTGTTTCTGTAATCGTGGATTCCTATTTGGGTATGGTAAGAATATGGGTTCTCTACTTCATCTATTTGCTATTTTCGTGCTATTTAAATGGTATTTTTTTATTTATTTAAAGTTATTACTCTTTAGCTAGTAATTGTCACTTGCGTACAGGTACAATTCAGTCGGTAAAAACATATAATTTTTATTTTCAAAAGACTTTGAAAACTCTAAAAGCATTTTTTACATCTACACAGAACCAAAACGAAACGCCTATGTAAAAGCAAAAATAATTACAAAACATTATTGGGTGTCTGCTGTTTTAATTGTTTGACGATTAATCATACGTTTATTGCTAAATTTGGAGCCAACTTTTCTGCGTAAAAACTTATTTATAACAATTCATGCATGCAGAGATGCCCTCGGTGCTCTCAAAAAGTTGCTTCTTTTTTTTTTTTTTTTTTAGAAACGCACGCAACTTCCTTGAAAATTTGAAAAAGCAGCTTTTCCCTTCGCAGCTTATTTTGAGGAAGAAGCAGATGTTCACCAATGAGTATATAATATAATCACAATTAAATTATAAATTTATTTTGGGTTGAATTATTTATATATATATATTAGAAATACAAATTAAAAATTTAACCCACCCTCTAAGCTAATTTAGCTTATTCTACACAACTTACTCCTTCCTAATTTAGAAAAACACATTTTCTCTTCCAGTGTTACAAAAACTCTCACAATTAGCCGGTCAACCATTAGTTGACCTCTCTCGCCTACTATTCTTCCTCTTATATTTCTACTTGTAGCTTTTGTTATTTGTATACTACCTAAACTATTCTATATACACTTGGTATAAAGCGTAAAGAATTTTATTTCAGTTGGATCCTCTCTCCTCGTAGAAAGTCAACTGAAATATTTTTTTTGATTTGAAGTAAGATTAATTTAATTTAATTTAATTTATTATATGTGAAGGTAATTTCATAATTTTTTTGATGATTTAATTGGACATCAAATTGGAAAAAGCGTATATTTTTCTCTGTATATTCAACAAAGTGAACACGTGCTACATTAGAAGTATTGTTTAGATGATAGGCCTAGTCCGTATGGGCCTAGGGCCTAGTCCGTATGGGCCTAGGGCCTAGTCCGTATGGGCCTAGGGCCCAATATCCATTACCCAGTAAGAGAATGGCGCCCTTCAAACTTCAAATTTCTTCTCTCTCCCAGTTCTTCGAAGCCGAGGAGGACGTTCCTTTTGCCATGTCTAGCCTTCTATCGGACCGGTTTTTCATGGTTGCAGACGAAGGGTTACCGTAACCTTCTACTTCGACTCTTCAAGTTTCAACACTGACTTACTAAATTTTCCCTTCTGGAGACCGGAAATGCCGTTGACATCCGCCCATGGACAGGGAGGCTAACCTTCCGGTTCCATCAGCTTCGGTGACCAATAATCTAATCCGTCCTATCTTAATTCAGGAAACGTCGTCGTCTTCTTCTTCATCCATTTCTTCGTGCTCTTCGCCGGACTTCCTCCGGCATGTTCAAGCCGCCTTTAAGCGCCACCGACCTCTCGGTACCGCTTTCTCCCTCTCTTTCCCTGCGTTTATATGTATTTGTCGTGATGGGTTTTGAATATCTGTTGTCCTTCTGTGAATCCAGTTTAGTTCTGTATAATGTGAATCCTAGGGCTTTTATGCGGAGGCTCGATTTCGTAATTGATTGACATTTAGGGTTTCCTTTGTGCTTGTTGCGGCCACGTCCGTTTTCTTTTGATTGGAAACATGAAACTTATGGTTTTCACTCGGTTCTGAAATGCTTAGGGATCATAGTTTTACCTTCTTTACCCCGTTGTGGCGTCAATAGTGTTAGCTAGTTATACTTGCCTCTTGTTTTTTGTATTCTGCTTTTTTTTTTTTGTAGAGGTTTTTGATTCTGTGACGCATTAGCTAATACGTTTGTTTTGAATCTTGCTGCGTTGCGAACTTCTGGCCCTTCTTAGATTGATGTGTTTGTGTTTCTCGATCGAAACCTGGCTTAGAACCCACGAAACAAGTATCTGTTAGGATCTGGATGCAACCCTTAGAGAATAATTCACCCAGTGAAGCTTAATTAAAATTTTCCAAGTTATTCGATGTGGGTAGTGGCTAGTTATTCAGTTGGAGTTGGCATGTCCCACTTTATCTGTAAATATTATTAAGCAAAATTTTAAGGTTGAAGAGAAGTCCAAAATTAATGATTTTAATATTTCCTTGTAACTTTTCCAAATTGTGGAGGGTGCACCTGAATTCTTTTTGTATCTACTTGGAGGAGCTTCCAGGTAAAATGCAGAGCAATAACATAGGGCCCAAGCGTAGTGTGGTTCCTCAACGTGTAGCGTCTAGAAACTCAGTGCCAGATGTGGATACTTTAGCAGATAGAAAGAAGTCAGATTCATTAAAACAGAATCAAGCTGCAAAGGTTTTAATCACGCACACCAAGAATACAACTGTTGTTGGGGAATCTCATGAAGATGCATCGGTCACACCACCTTCCATTTCAGGCACTATCACTAGCGCTTATGATGATAACCTGATACCATTTGGTTTGCAGAGAGATTTCAAGCCTATTATTGTTTCTAAAGAGAGCAATCCATCTGTAGAATCTCAACTCGTTGATGGCCAGAAAAAAGTCCAATTTCTAACTGGAGATGATGCCAATGGTCAAGGTAATGCAGGAATCCCTAAACTTTTTCATTTTCTTTAGTGGGTTAGCAACCTGGGGTGGTAAATGGCTACCTATTCTTAAGAGTTCTCTACATGAGTCTTTCTTCACTTTTTTCTCTTTTTTTTTTTTGGTGGGCTACTGAAAAATTTATCAAAAGTATCTGATTTATTGC
>NW_019014656.1:91279-112984 GCF_000150535.2 Carica papaya | reverse complement strand
ACTTGCAATGACAGAAATGGAATGGGATGCAAGCAATCATATGGAGGCATCAGCCATAACTGTCAACAAAGAGCCAAGGCAACATAATCCTCAAACCATGGAATCTGAAATCAGTTTGAAGTCCCATGGAGCTTCTTCACTTGTAAAGAGAACGATGTTTGTTCAGGATCAGCTGCACCAATTCAGTAACTTTTTAAGCCAACCTGCCACTCAATCTTCAGTTGTGGGGTCATCGTGTGCTACTACAATATCAATACACTCCACTTCAGCACCCATGCTTAATTCGACAACCTACGTCTCTTGTTCTCATCAAGAAGGTAGTCTTCAAGCAGTGCCTGAACCTTTGGGAGATTTCAATGTGAACTCTGAACCTATAAATCGAGAAAATGCAATGCCCTCGTCATTTTCTTCAGTCAAGGACACAAGTGCTATGTTGGTTGATCAAGCAGTTACAGCAGAGGCAGCTACCTCTGCTATCGACACCCAGGTAGAAGTTCAGGAATGTGATAATGTTAGGCAGAAACAGGACATTAAGGTGAAGGAAAATGAAGTTCCAAGGAGTTCTCATCCTAACTATGATAAGTCAAAAAAAAATCCAGGATTTTCAGTGAATGTGAATGACGTCCAACCTCATGCTTCATTGCCCAAAAAATTGCCTTCAGACTTGAAATTAGAGCCTTATAAGCAGGAAAAGCAAGAAAAGGTTGCAAGTGGCAAAGGGGCCTCAGCACCTCGTAAACGTAGTTATGATCCTGACTTGTTCTTCAAAGTCAATGGAAAGTTCTATCAAAGGCTTGGGAAGATAGGTAGCGGAGGAAGTAGTGAAGTCCACAAAGTTATCTCTTCTGATTGTACAATATACGCACTTAAGAAAATCAAGCTTAAAGGTCGTGATTATGCCACCGCATATGGGTTTTGCCAGGAAATTGAGTATTTAAACAAGCTGAAGGGGAAGACCAACATTATACAGTTAATAGACTATGAGGTAATAACTTTGAACATAAAATTATTTTCGTGCAAAGTAAGTCCCTGCCTATCTTAACTGCATATGCAATATACAGTGCCAGCTTTACCACCTCATTGGATTGAAAATTGCTGAGCAAAACTTTCTTTGTGTAAATCCTGTTTAATGTAGATCGAGAGAATTAGAGCTTTATGAAATGATGCTTTGAATTGATATTTATACTGTCATCCTCCGTGGTGTAGCCAAATTTTTTTTAGTTTCATTCATGACAGTTTATGACTTTGTATTTTGTTCTTTTTGTATGTTTTCACAAAACATTAATTTTCATGAAAGACTTGAGGATATCTGCACATATATGGAGTTTTGAATATGAACATGTGAAATTTAGAACTAAATAAATCAAAATTAAGAGAAAAAAATGTGACAGTAGCTTAAAAAACTAATGATTTATATAAAGTGACAAAAACTAAATTACAGTGTATTAAAATGTCCCCACAAAACCATGGAATTTGAATTGCAATTGTATCAAACTCCAATTAGTGAATTGTAATTTTTCCTTTATCCTATATGTCTGGGGCACTGATAATTGAATTCTATTTTCTTCTATCATTTCATTCTGTATCCATAATTGTTAAAACAAATTGGCTATGTTCAAGAAGGTGACCTTAGTTTATTAATTCTTTGCAATGTTTTACTCATACATGATTTTGTATGCACAGAATAAGAGACTTCTTTATTGGCTTCAATTAGTCTTCTTTTCCTACATGAAAACAAGTTGCAATTTTATATTATATTGTATCACACTCCCTGATTTCCTTTGCACTTGTAGTTCTGGTCGTATTAGATGACAGTACACCTAAATACTGTTCCTTGGTGTTAGGTGACAGATAAAACTTTGCTCCAGGAAGTCATGAGTGGCTCCATGAGTAATAAAGATGGCAGAGTCAAGGATGATGGATGCATATACATGGTGCTTGAATATGGAGAAATTGATCTGGCTCACATGCTGTCCCAGAAATGGAAAGAAATTGATGGGTCTAATCAGATAATAGATGAGAACTGGCTTCGGTTTTACTGGCAGGTCTTTGACTACCCTGTACCTTAAGTTGCATTTGCTAATTTTATTTATATTTAATGTTGTACCTTTTGGTTATGGTGATAATCACTAATAGCAGACTTTGTTAAAATAATGCAAAAAATTTTATTTTTGTCCATCATTCGACATGTCTCCCACTGATCCTCCTGATAGAAATCACCTGTAGTTTTTTCTATTTCTCTCTATTTTCCTCTTTCTTGTTGTAAAAAGTCGTATTGATTGTAAAAAAGAACTGCCATAAAAGATTTTGATTTACTTTTATTCGTTAGTGTTTAAAACTGATCATTTTCTTTTGGGTTAGTCATAGTTTGTCCTTATTCTTTTTAAGCTTTTTATTTAGTGTCTGTTTTCTCTCTTTACATACAGCTTCTGATGTATTTGTTGTTTGTAGCTGCCCAGTATAGTCCTAGTCTATGTTTGGACAGATTCAAAAATTAAGTAGAATTTATTTGTCAATCTACATTTATTGCAACTGGAAAATGGTTTAAATTTTTTCCAAAATGATTAAAATGGACATCATAAAGAATTTCTCCTGAACTTAGAATAATGCATGTAAAATTGGAATAGATTATTTCAGTTCCACGTCAAATTCTATGTAAGGCAGGTTTTTTAATCTTCTAACAGAATTTATATATTTTCCTAGTTAGTTAAGTTTGAATTTACAAATAAATTCCATCAAATTTCTGAATTTGTTCCAACATAATCGTAGAACTTTTTGTTTAAGTTTGTAATGAATTCTGTTGTGAAAAATTTAATGTTAATTTGTTAAAGCACACTGCAGCAAATACTTCAAGCTGTCAATACCATACACGAGGAGCGCATTGTGCACTCAGACTTGAAGCCAGCCAATTTCCTTCTTGTCAAGGGTTCTTTAAAGTTAATTGATTTTGGTATTGCCAAAGCCATAATGAGTGATACAACTAACATTCAAAGGGATTCACAGGTAATAATCCTTCTTAACTTTCCATTTTTTTCCTCATGCTTAAAAGTTTCTGCAAGAATTCCACCAAATGCTTACTGCTTTCTGAGAACTGATTTTGACACTTCTGTATTTATTGTTCTTTTTGCTCCATAATTTCTTGGATTAACATGCACATACATAGAGTTCTTATGTTTCTTGTGATTTCTACCGATTTTACATAAATGGGTTTGGTACCTCGTTCAAAATGAAGTGGGGACTTTGCTTGCTATAGTTAATTTTGGTATTTTTTTATTACAGTAGGTTTGTCTTAGATATATAATACTTGTCGAGGTAGATAATGATGATTGAAGACTCATCCGATATGTTCATTTAAGTACAACTGTGAATTATTCTCACTGGACAGCATACAGGACTCTTGCAATTTCCCATTTCATTTCCTTTTATTATACCATGTAGTGGTACAATAACGTGTTTGACATGGTTAAGACTTAATTGTCAGACAAACAACAAAGTACTTGTTCAAAATTTCATAGAGCTCTTTGAATTATACTACTGCAGGTAGGTACTTTGAGTTACATGTCTCCTGAGGCATTTATGTGCAACGAGAGTGATGCAAATGGAAATGCGATAAAATGTGGTCGGCCATCAGATATTTGGTCTCTTGGCTGTATACTTTATCAGATGGTTTATGGGAGGACTCCATTTGCCGAGTACAAGACTTTCTGGGCAAAGTTCAAAGTAATAACGGATCCAAACCACAAAATAACATATGAACCAGTCTCTAATCCATGGCTTCTTGATATTATGAAGAAATGTCTTGCATGGGACCGCAATGAGAGATGGAGGATTCCTCAGCTACTTGAACATCCTTTTCTTGTGCCCCCAGTTCCTCCACAATCATCTTCCTCTCAGAATAAAAATGTTAAATTGCTTCAACTTATGGCTGAAGCTTGTGGAAATGACCAGGAGGCTTCCATGATATGTCTTCAGCTCAGCCAACTCCTAAAGGACCCACTCTCATCGGCTACTGAGCTATCAACATCACGTGTGCAACAGTGTAAGTTGCTCTTGCAAATGTCAAAGCTTTGCTATCAGCTCCAGGAATGTTTAGCAAAGTCAGAAGCAAAGTAGGTAAAAATGCGAGTTTGTAAATCATAATGTTTGTTATATCATCAACTCCTGAATGTTCTTTTGGGCTATATAGAATGTTTAAATATGCAGAATTCTGTTATACCCCTTTGTAGCAAAAATATTGTATTAATTGTGTTCATTATCTGTGCCATCTGCTCCCTTGATTAGAGCTGTCTTCGGCTGTCTTCGAACTTCAAAAAGATGTTAAGCTTACGTTTGTGTAAATAGAAACTCCACTGACGGCAATTTTGGTATATGGTCATTTGTAATTCATTTTTCTCAGTTCAACAAGTCAAGCAAGCAATGTTTTCTCAAACGAAACTACAAAAGCTGCAAAATTTGTTCTTTTCTGCTCTATCTGTCAGTCAGAAAATTTGATATGAGCCAGAATCCCTAAATTTCTTGCCAGAAAAAATATGTATGCACTAGCATTGTGGAAGGCTCTTACCTACCTTTCTTAATATTAACATTGGTTGTAAGATAGGAAAGAGAGCTAGCTCTCATATTTTGTGAACATACAGTATTATACAATCATAGATAGAGTAAGCTAATAAATATTAATTATTATAGATTGCAATATTTAGTCAGTATGATATTAATGGTTCAATTTTTTATGCACAATTTTGAATCTTTTTTAAAAGACCTGTGCACCTCAGGATTTAATATTTTCGGAACTTACGAATCCAGACTGTCGCAAAGCTCGATGTAAAAGTTTGTTTTTGACCACACTAAGAAATAAATCAGGATTTGCTATTTATAATTTAAGATTTATATTCAAAAATACAAATTAATTGAATTAAAGACAATAAAAAAATTAACCCTACAGTAGAATGTAGATGATGTAATTTATAAAAAAAAATGAACGTAAAAGAGCAATAGTTATCTTATTCTGTGATTTTCATTTAAGAGCAAAGGGTGAACAAGGAACAAAAAGAAAATTAATACTCAGAAAAATTTGTAACATTGTCTTTTACATAGTTCTTTTAAAATTTCACTCTCATCTGTCTATATAAAAGACAAATAAAAAATACAATATAATCAATCCTGCAGCATAACTAATTATAACATGTAAAACTCTGGGAAAACCAAGCAACAAGTAAAACATGTAAAACCCGCAAAAACTGACTTTTAACTGTCAAAAAGGTCTTTAAAGAAAAAGCAAACTAATTAGTCTACACATCTTCCATTACTTTTGTTATGTTGGATCAATTATGGCTACGTGATTTTTGTATGGAGAAACTGAACCTAAAGCTGAAGGTTCTGCTTGGTTTTGCCGATGCCAAACAGACCTGGCTACAGCTCGGGTTCCCTCTTCTGCTGGGACAGATCACATATTTTTAAGAATGACTTACAGCTGCACAAAAGGTAGTGCTAATGGTGGCAGAGGCAAAATTTCAGGTAAAATTTTATCACTCATCATCTTTAGACGAACGCTTGTAAGACGCTTCAGCACGTGCTTCCTCCAACTTCATTAGGAGATCCTTCATGAAAGGTGTATTTGTCCCGTGAGTGATTCGTAGTACATCTACTGCTTTGGTGAATGATTTTACAGCATTCTCCGTATCTCCAAGCAACCTGTGGCAATCAATTGCAGCAATTTTCAAGCTTTAGAGTACAATAAAAGAGCTGAGATTGCAGACAACAAGAACTGCTGGTCTCAGCTCTCAATTATGGATGCAAGGAGACACCACTAACAAAAGGCTCTTAATAACAGTATTTTAGCAGCCCGACCTGCTTGAACTTATGAGTTAATTATGCTCTATGACAAAGAGCACATCTGTCATCTGTGAAAAGCAATTGGGAATACAGGGAGCCAGGAGGACCCGGACAGGACCTTCATGTAGTCCTCCATTAAACCATTTTAAAAGATAAACAAAAAAAAAATGAACACATGCAGAATCCTAACCACTCAAGTTTTCCACAGGTATAATACTGCAATCCAAGCAAAGGATGAGATGGTGGATAAACTCCTGCAATGAAGAAGAAAATGAAAGCTCAGAAGATCAGAGTAATATTAAATTGAATATTCAATAAACAAGGAAAATAAAACAGAACTAGAATAGATGATGCACCAGAAATTGGGATGAATAGGAGCATTCTGTTAAGATTCATTATGTGTTAATTATTCTAGTATGGAGCTAAATTACTCCTAGAGTCTTTCATGTTATCTCGTGATATTCACTTTGATCTGACAGCATGAAATGACCACTAAACACTGCACAAGCTGTTCAAGAGAGATTTGAGGAGAAAAAACTGTCAAAATCTAAGAATATTTTAAGGTTCCATGCATAAACTTATCTGTTTCTAGAATTTTAAGGATTACTGAGATATTTTGACAGTCATGAGAATTTGACTTTAGAAGGACTAGACCTAGCACCCTGCGCACGGCACACCTTATATTAAAAGCAATCAGTGTATATTTGTAAGCTCGAAAGTTAACAGAATTGAAGGCAGGTTTTTCTTTCACCAGCAAGGTCCTTTTTATTTCTTATCCAGAACCAGAATCAAATTTGAACCAAAAAACTACTTTGATAAACCGGAATGGTTAGTCGGCAGTATTCCAAAGCTTCTCTCCAGTTTTTCACCTCCATCAAGATCTGCAAAGACATAATTCAATCATCATCATTGATAAACATCAGTGTTAAATTCAACAATTTGCAGTGGTCTAAACAAATAAAACTTACATTTCGTCTTCTGGTTGCTTCAGCTTTTAGAGGCTATTATTATATAAAAATAAGAATTTCTAAGAAAGAGGGTGGAAGAAGATTAATGAAAACACTAATTTCACTAGCACTAAAAGGTAATAGAGCCATTGCCTATTTATATTAGAAAAACATAATATAACTGCTAGTTACCAAGAATATCAGGGCTAAAATTCAAACTCTACCCCTCAATGATTAGCCACCAGTATTAGAGAGATTTGCATAGTTGATATCAACTAGCTGGAGAAGATGTCATTCTTCTAAACTATGGATGCAACTCCTCCCTCAACTGAAAGATATTAATAAATGTCAAAACAGAGCAAAAGCAGATAACGTTATTTTATGTCTGCAATTTACACCTCCAGTTCTGATCATTAGAGATACTATCAATCTATTCTTTTCTTAAACAAGAAGAGGTACGGTCAACTAAATGATGTCAGTTTTTTTCATAATTTAGGATCTCTCAAAACAAATTTGAAACTAAAAATAGGGCAAAATTGTCTCCTTCATTTACAACTTTAGATTCCTCATAGCCTTAAACAGAGCACTATCACTTGTTCTGGTGCATGTTTTTGTTAAGTGTGGATCAAAGATTCTGTAAATGGAAAAGGGATAAAAGAGTTCCCTCATAAGATATGGTAAAAAATAATATTGCAATTATAAGTAAAAGAAGTAGGAAGTATTGACAATTAGGTAATCTTTCTTAAATGCACTCTTTTTTGGAGGGTTGATTGGACTACTTGCACATTCTTAGAATTGCAGAGATGGACATGCTAAAGAACAATTTTTTCTTTTTTTTTTTTTGAGATAAAAAGGTGTAGTATTATAAACAAAGGTACCAAGGAGGTATCGCTCATGTACAAAAAAATTTACAAGTCAATTATCAGATCAATGATATCCCAAAAATCTTCCATACTATAAATTTCATGACCCATAATTAAGGAACTAAAAGTATTTAATTACCAATTTCTAATATTTACATACTTCTCTTCAACCCTCTCAAAAGCTCTAGCATTTCTCTCTTTCCATATTACCCAAAATATAGATAAAGGGATAAGATTGAGATAAGTTTTCTTTTTACAAATTTTCGCCCACACCCACAACTCATCCCTTACTGACCCCGAATCACCCAATTAATTCCCAAAAGATCAAAAACCATACTCCATAAATTAGCAAAAATGGGCACCAAAGAAGAATGTGGCTACAGGATTCCGAAACCATTTTGCATAAAAAGCAACAATTCACCAAGATTTTCCCTCTTCGCATAAGTTTGTCAATGGTCAAGATGCATTCTCTAGCCATTTCCCAAGCAAAGAATGCGATTCTTGGAGGGGCTCTAATCTTCTATAAGTGATTGACCGGAAGGTGAATTATCCATGATCCTCCCCCCCAGTCAGATACTTATAGTACGATTTGACAGTGAAATCCCTTTTTTTCCTTAATTTCCAAACCAACCAATCATTGATATCATTTATCTATTACCTTCTTCATCCCCTAAAGAAATCTGCATTGAACGTTCTCAAGTTTCCTAGCAATCTTTACGGAAACGTCAACGCCGATAAATTATAGTTAGGAAAATTAGTCAACATACTCTTAATTAGTGTCAATCTTCCTCATTTAGATAAGTAATTTCTCTTCCAACCGGCAAGCCTTCATTCGAACAAGTCAACCACTGAGTCTCACATTTTCAGATCCTTATATTTTGACCCGAAAGGAACACCCAAGTATTTGATAGGTAACTAGACTACCTTACCCCCCAGCACCCTCGCCAACCTTTCACCATTCCTTATGTCCCCCCCCCCCCCCCCCATCATTACCAATTCAAATTTTTTCATATTGATATTAAGACCTAACACCGCCTGGAAACATAAAAGAATAAACCTCAGGTGAAGCATCATCCTCTCCTCTGGTTGACAGAAAATGAGCGTGTCATTAGCAAAAAACAAATGTGATATCTCAACCTCATGATCACCTCTACCTACCTCCACCCCCATCATGCTCAAAGACGAATAGTTATGTCTCAAATAAGAAATTCACAGCGGAAGGGTACTCCAAAAGTAATGTTCATAGGCAATAGTCACATTGGTAGCCTTTGCCGTTATCTCTTTCAGCAAAAAAAAAAAGTAATCTTAAAAATTAATAGCAGAGATGACCAATAGAAGGGCTAGATTTTTTCACAAGGGCTAAAGTAAAATTGTTCTTAATTGTCTGATTATACGAACAATTCCTGATTATCAAGTTTAACAAAAGAGCATTTTCACCATAGATTTTAGCCACTATCTGTTATTAAGAAGGGCATTTTCACCAAAAGATTGTAACTTCTGTTATTAAAAAGGGTTAGGATGCAAGATGTAAGGGTTCGTGATTCAATTAACCCTTATATTCATATATTTTATTCTTTTTAGCCACATTCTCAAAGAAGAAAATGACTGAGCTTAGGTGTACCTGGAATTTGGTTGTGATAGAAGAACCCATTTTCTCAGCTTTTATTCCCATTGAATTCTGATACATTTCTCTTCTACATAGGTTGCCTCTAACAAACCACATAACTAGTTTTCTATTTTTTTCCTAAATTACTTATTTATTTTAGTCATGCGAAACACTAAGTGTTCACTTAGACACAAATCTTTCTTATGGTCCCGTGTTCAGGATCAGGATGGTTAGGTTTATGCGGAGTTTGTGTTTAGGGCTTGTTGGAGAGAACTATTTGATGTCTGCAGTGAGTACTTTAAACCTTAGTTTAAAGTCATTTTCTGACTAATTTTATTCACATGAACAGTTTGCATATTTACAGGTGAGTACAGCATAAAATTTACTTTTTAATGATAAAAACCATGAATAATAAATTTCTAAATTTAAGACTTATTAGCTGATTTTTTTTCCTATTAACATAAAATAATTCCTCTTCTAACTTACTCCAAACTACTAAGCTAAATGACCTCTTACTCTAAATGCTTAAGGATATTAGCCCAGATTTCCTCTCTCTGGGGCCTACACATACACCATCTGTATTTTTTTGTGCTTCTTCTTTTCTTTCTGCCTTTCTTTATTCTACTGCTTCTTTTTTCTTTTTTCTTTTTCTTTATTTTCGCTTTCTGCTTTTTTCTTTCTCAACTAATGAAGCATAACAGTCTTCTACTATTGCAAGTGAAAAATCAAGTGGATCATACTCCTAAGATTCAAACTTCCCACAAAAAAATTAGAAGTAGGGAGACCATGTTCCCTTTCCCTTCTCTCACAATTTTTCTAAGCCTTTTCGGAAGGTTCCTGCTCTTTCAAAAGTTAAATTTTAATTCAGACTGCAGTTTTGGATAGCCTTAATACAAATAAGTTGCTTCAAGTTAGCTGACCAAATTGTGCCCTCTCCCAGGGATTTTGCCAGATGTACTTCGAAGTTGCTAAATCTCAGTTACCTACTTCTGCATCATGACTTGTCACGGAAATCCTCAGCCAGGCTATTTGATACTTCCACTCTTACTTGGGTTTCTCCTCCACATCTTGTGGGATTTATTTCTTCGACTCTTTATGGTAGTAGTTGGAAAAAAGAGGTGAAGGGTTTCTGACATGACTATTCTTCTTGGTTTATGGATCATCTGATTGGAGAGGAACACCTAAATTTTTTGGGATCACTTCTCTTCTCCATTGCTTCTTTGGGATATATCATCCTTTTTGGCACCTCTTTTGGGTTAAAGAGCAAGGGCACTTTAAAGATTATCTTTGTCTATATTGTAAAGAGATTTCAACTATCATCCTTAGAATGTTAATCAGTTATTTTAGTTTCTTACTTCTTTTGTTCTTTCTTGTGCGCGGATATTTAATGCTCTGTTATTCTATATTTCTTTCATTTTCAAATAATATTTCTTTTTCTATAAAAAAAAATTAATTATGTTATGTTTAGACTTAATCTAATAGAACAAATTGAAATTGTTTGACTGTTTGGATTAATTTTATAAGTAATAAGTTAGCAGACAGTGAAGGATAAGTTTGAAGTAAATTATTATTGGGTAACCAGAGACTTAGCCTTTAAGGGAACAGTGTTCTTCTAACTGCTGCCATAAAAGCATTTTCTAAGAGCCAACAGTAAAATGTTGGTGGTACTGCATCATAGGTACCACGGGTATTAGGAGATTTTTGCCCACAGGGAGGTCAAGAGGTGACCAATGGGCCAATGGGCAAACGGCCTTGCTCACTCTCCCTGAACATTTGATCAACATTGTAAACACTGAAAAGCAATTACTAAAAAAGGAACTCAAGATGTTACCTTAAGAAGTTTCTCCCGAGTGCGCATCAAGTCGATCGAAAAAGGATGGCATAGTTTTACTTGTAGATTCTCAATCATCTTATACACCTTAATAGCTTCTTGCTCATCTAAACTTAGTTAAAGATGAAACTTCATTCAAATTTCATATTTACAGACAAATTCCCTCTATGACTTGAATCTATAAAAGAGAACAACATGCAAGTCAAAAGAACATAAGAAAAACAATAAAATAATCCAAGGGAAAGGCTAAAAACACATATTATCACTAATCATAATATTAGAGATTCCATAAACCAAAAATTAAAAAGGATACATACAGGGGAAGGAATTGTAGAAGCCTTGTCTGATATTGCTTTTATGTCACTTACAGTCTTTTCTATTTCATTCTTACTCCTAAGAAGGCCACAGATTTGGCAAACAAATCCTCTGCCATCTGCATATACAAACAGAGTAAAAAATAAAGTTGTTCTCCATGCTCTCTGAATTACTTAACCACAAGTGATTATCACACCAGAATCTCGAAGCAAGAAACCACTGCATCCATTGTCTGTACACCGGTAACCTTCCAAGACTGCAGTTTCTTGGATATCATCGGAGTGACCCTTCAGTAAAATGTAAGTTCAATCAACAGGCAGCATAAATAAAAATGGAATATCCAGCTTCTAACATCAATTTTTTTGTAAAATTTAGACTGTACTTGTAGAACCCTTCCTTTTACAAGTGCAAGAATTGAAGTGACACTTACCACTTTAATGCAGCGAGGACAAGTGCAATCAAAGAAGTACTGTTCTTTTAGAACCTTCTGCCTAGTCATAGTGCTTCCAGCGGTTTCTATGTAACTTATGGAGACCTGACAAAATGTGACAGTATAATAGCATTCATACATCATACTAAGCAGATGAAATAAAATCATTGATGTTAACATCTAATTTACATTACGGTTTTGTTTGCATTTGGTTAACCCTCCTTCATTTTCACCTATTTCCTAACCTTGACATGTAAAATTACAATAATATCTATATGTTTAACCTCCTCCCTACCCTATCTCATTGGAGATAGAAATTCAATTCCTAAGAATTTAAGTGGGGATTAAATTCCCACCAACAAGAAATTCAAGATTGAGGTGAGGGTAAGATTGAATAAAAATTTATTTAATTCCCATATATGTTAAAAGTAATACAAAAATTAGAAATTGGAATTTAATGAGAATGGAGTCCTGGATAAGATATGTACTACATCCTCGACATTTGCAGTCATGGTTAATGGTGGATCTTCCTAATTCTTTAAAGCATCACGGGGTTTAAGATAGGGATATCCTCTCTTTCCCCTATTATTCATTCTGGTGATGGAGGTCTTTGATAACTTACTATCAAAAGCTAGAGAAGTGGGGTTGTTTAGGAGCTTGAAAGTGGGAGAAGGAGAGGGGGTCATGGAGGTCTCTCATTTAATCTATGCCGATGACACTTTCCTTTTCTATTAACTAGAAGATAGGGTCTTGCTCAATATCAGGTGTGTATTGCTTTGTTATGAGGCTGTCTCGAATCTTAAGATAATTTGGCAAAACAGAAGCTCGTGATGATTGGTGATAATAGAGATGCAGGTTAAAAGGCTAATATATCGGGGTACAAAAAAGTTAATCTTCCTATAAAATATTTGAGCATGCCTTCGGGAGCAAAATTTAAGGAGATTTTCAACATGGAACTGGTAGTGAATAGATTGTAATCAAGATTGACGGTGGAAAAAGGGTTTGCTATCAAAAGGGGGCAGGTTGAAAATCATTAGAAGTACGCTAACTAGTATCCCTATTTACCTTACGTCCCTAGTCATTATTCCAGCTTGTTTACTAGAAGATTGGAGAAGATCCAATGCAACTTTCTCTAGGGAAATACTGTGGAAAAAAGGAGATATTATCTGGTTGCATGTAATAAAATTCTAGAAGAATAAATTTGTGTATTTTACTGAGTATCATGACCCTATATGTACAAGTTAATAGTAGTAATAAAAGGAAAAATGATTCGTTAAAGAGAGTATATTTTATGTAAATTAGATTAAAAGGTATTAGGGTAATATATACCCTATGAAAGAATTCAAAAATATTGGAAAATGAGGAAATGTCATTACTCAATGAGATAATTTCCAATGTAATTGTGACCGAGAGTACAAGAGGAGTCATATGCTAGAATCCTACTCCACTGATGGCTCAGCTCTGATCTCATCCAAATGACCTATCAATAGATCAAGCTTCATACAATGTTGATCTCGATCTTCCTGGTAAATTTGAGAAAGAATTTAAACATCAAACGTAAATGACCTATAATTTTTGGCCCTCTTACAAATTTGTTAAGGTCCTCTTTTAGGATCTAGTTATGGGATTTTGTTAATGGTATGAACTTGTTAAGAGAGAATTCAACAATCTCCCAGAGTTTGAAGTATTCAAAAAACTTTTTTGACAACTTTCTACATGTCTTATTCAGAATAAAATTTTATTTTTATGTAAAAGAAGTAATTTCTAAAATTAATAACTTCCCTAATGGGAAGAAACTACACTAGATCCTAGAAACTACCTGAGTAACTGCTACATTCTAGAAACTACCAACAAACTTATCTCACACATCCTAGCAGCTACCTTCACACTTATCCACTAACTACTTATATCATTAAATAAAACTAAATAACTACGTAAACAACATAAAAACTATTTTGTTTTAGCAACCATGTGTCACCCACTCTAGCAGCCATGTGTCAATCATTTTTAGTAGCAATGTAGCACATAATATTAGTGCTTGTAATTTGATGTTGTATCACAATAGCCATTTATATCTTAAGTTTTCTTTCTACCAAATGGGAGCAAATTGGTAAGCTAATTAAAAATGTAGGTCTTATATAGATCTTTAATGTTTGATTTTAAGCTTCACTATGAAGCTCTGCATAAAAAAAACAAACAAACAAAGCATTACTTACCTCAGAACCTTTGGGAATATTTTGTACAGCACGTACCACAGCTACTCTCCCTTCAAAGACCAAAACAGCATTGGGCAAGCAACTACAACTCCAAACATTTAGGTAAAAGACAGCAAGAAAACAGATATCATAGAAATCAATCTGCCAAAAGACTACCTGTGATTAATTATAGAAACAACAGGATACAATCCTGTTCCTACGGGCCTCAATTCACTGTCACAAATGGTATGTGCATTGCATGCAAGCTGCATTTAGATTATGAGAATCAGATTTCGTAACATTTCATTAGGAAATCAGTCTTCCAAATGAATATAGACTTTACAAATGCATCTTCGCTCAGTTTCATACATACAGATCAGTTTCCCAGAAGAAAATAATGCGCAATCAAAATCACTAGGGCACATCCTATAACACTAAACAACCATTTGAATGTAATGCATAATTTATGGAACAAACCATTGCTAACTTTTATTGAAAAACTTTCAAGCATCCATTCAGTTTTCCACATAAGATTGAATCAAAATTACATATTTTCAGAAGGAAAGTTCTTGCAGCTATAGTCTTGTAAAGGTTAACGTAGAAGGAAGATTTAACCAGAAAAAAAAAAAGTCTATAAAATGTGAAACAATTACGAGGAAGCCTGCTTGTGGATACTCCCGATATTAGTGTCTCATCAAAAAGATAAAAAAAATACTTGTTCAAGAAATATAAGGGTGTCTTGAGGAATTGTGATTCACTAAGATTATGATGCCCCTCACTTCACTCATCTTTGTTGCCCCTGGGGAATGAAATAATATATACTTATAGCCCATTTGATTTTAAAGCACCAGTCAGCTAGTATTTTTAAAACAATAAATGAACCTTAGAAAAATTCTCTGCGATCTCTTTTATGTTGATATCAGGCCATTGAAGAATTAAGTTGACAAGGCTGGCCATCTGGGCATATAGTACCAGTTGCTTCTCCTCAATATCTGACATGTCTTCAATAAAACTAGATTAAACAAAACATTACACCTGTGTAACCATAATAATTGCACCAAAGCCGAGCAAAGGAATAATAGATAACTGGATTAAACAGTAAGGCAAAAATTAAAAAGGATACGGGCCACGAGTACTTCCACCAACTTGAAATTGTTCATAGCTGTAGTTGATATGACCTAAATCCAGGAAATGAGAAACAATGAAATTAAGGATAGATTAGGACGTAGATTAACATCAAATCACCATAAAACAACTTATTGCGTGAGTTATTGTGCAAATGATTTACTGACAGTGAATACAGAAAAATTAGCAGGAGATTTCAAAGAATATGTTTTAAGGAAGGGAACATAACCAGCACAATTCAGATTATGTAAAGACCTCCAATGCTCGGTTACAAGGTGCCATATCAGGTCTAACCATTGACCTACTGTTTATTAACAGCTCCTGATGCTAATTGACATAAAATATTACGTTCCACATCTCAGTCTGCTGAAAAATCTCAAACCATATACCAAATTGAGCAGGATCTCTGGCTGCTGGGATGCAACACCTTTTCCCGAGGATCTGATTCATCCTATGTATGGACCTTCCCTATTGAACAGTCCATAAGATGCCCAAATTAAGGCTCTTTCCTTTTTTTTTTTTGGCTAAGAGCAGCTGTCCCTGTTGAAAATGAGTATAGAACCCAAAGCCCAACCCACTACTTTGGAGATAAATGACCATGGAACAAACACTAAGGTTCTTTGGCTCCCTCAAAATTGAGCATAAAAATATTAGCTCCTTTAAGCAAGATGTATAAGATTAAGAAAGTGCACGAGAATGAATTAAAAATGTCTTAAGTAACATTGCAGATAAAAGGCCTTAGATTATCACAATTCACAAACCAACAAACTTTTTTTAGTTTAAATTTGTCTAGTCAAACTCAAAAAACCAATCAAACTGTCAAGTAACATATACCGAGCTGAAGCAAAATAAGAAACTGGATGCAGAAAATTGCAGATAAATGAAAATTAAGAAAGTATGTCTAGCTGAATAAGCGAAGAAAAAAAGATCTGTTTACCTTCTCATTCTGTAATTTTTTTCGAAGGTACAGCTTCAACATCAATCGTATAGATGGTGTAACAAGTTTCCGCCTGTCCTTCTCAAGCCTACACAGTGCTTGGCATTCAAGTCGATGCAACTTCCATTCCAACTTCTGAAAATTAGAACAGCATACAGACGATATAGGTAGAACCAGTACAAATCTTACGTTTTTTTACCCAAACAAGGTATTCCAATCCATTGACTTATTTGATTTTCTATTTTCTTTAAAATAATATATGCTCTGTTAAAGTAAACAAGCAAGGCATTCCAATTCACCAATTTCTTTATGCTTACAAAGAGAGAGAAATGTTACATAAAGGGTGGAGGCTAAGAAATCTTCTTATGGAAGCAGGGGAAGAGAAGGATGAAACGAAAGTGCCTTAATACAAAAGAACATTCCATACTTTGCAAAATGGACAAAGAAACCCAATACCCGCCCACTTCCCAGAAAAAATAAGTCCTAGTGCTAAAGATGCAAAAAGAACCAATATATTCCAAAAATGTTGTCCTGTTTGAGCATTTACTGAAAATTCTATCATTCCATTCTGACAACAAAACCAATATTCAGGCAATAAATACCCTACATAATGCTTTTTGCTCCCTGTATCCTCCCGAACCACACGAGCTAATGGAGATTACATATGCATACATTTATATATACACACATATATTACTAACACTGCGAGAAGCTTGGTCAAGATGTTTAAACACCAGTAACACAAATTTGGAATGAGAACAATCTTTTTATTGTCCATATGACTTTTTGAGCAAACAATTAAGCAACCATACAGAATTAGAAACTGTAGAATTTATAACTGATGGAACCGAAAAAGATCCGACAAAGAGTTCCTTAAAAATGATGCATCCTTTGGTATACCTGGCATGTGCTCCCACAGTACCATACAATCTGACAAGCTGAGCACTTCTTAAGGTTACTCGTTGTAAAGCATCCATCACATCTTGAGTCAGTCGAGGAGTTATTTGATACGCAAACATAAGGCTGCTGGCTTATAACTACTTCTCCTGTAACATCAAAGATGCACATAAATAATTAAAATACAAAAAGACAGAGATGGAAAGAGAAAGAGAGTAGTTATATTTGGAACCTGATGCTCTTTTAATGCTACTAACATGCTATTTGCAAGTCTTGGATTGTTCTAGCAGTTCAGCTAATAAGAAATGAACTAAACCCAGAATATGAGAAAATCCCCTAAAACCTTAAAGCTAATGTTACCTCTGTTTTGAGATTTTCTACTTCATCACAAAGAGGAGAGTATCGCAGCATATATACATTAAGAGTCTATATTTGCGCCTGTGTAAATTGGGAGAGGGATACCTGGATAGAAATCTCTCGTGGTAAGGAGACAACGGCCTTTATTTGGGAAGTTAGAAATAGTTAGGCCCCGCTCCTGAAGTGCACTCCGCAATTCCTCCATTGACGAAAGCTTGCTTGCTCGCTCGCTCGCTCGCTCGCAACTCTCTCTAGCAATCTCTGGAGCGTCTCTTTTCGAAACTTTGCGATTCCGGCTAATTGGACACGGGTTCGATTCACTCCCGCCAGTATTTTCGCGTTTCTTCTGCTGCTTTTACTCTATGCTCTAGATTACCCATTTTTTTTTTACTACTATTAAAAGTATTTTTTATAAACTATTTTAAAGGTAATTGCGAGGATTTTGTTTATTTCGAAAAAGAGCCAAAATACTCCATCATTTTTAAATTTTTACCCAATCAATCCTCAGTATTAGTTATTATTTGTGGACTGTTGATGGTTAAACATGCGGTTTATAACGTTAAAAAAATGTAACACTTAAGAAATGATATGACACATGATATAATAATTATTTTAAATTATAATATTAAAACTATCTTATAAATTCTATAAATAACTTATAATTTTAAATAAAAAAATATTTTTAATAAAAAAATAAATTAAATCATATATTTATAAATATATGCATTAAAATAATATATATATATATAAGAGTTCACGTGTAGTAAAACTTCTCATTGATTCTCAGAGATACTGGTAAGTAAATAAAGTAGTAAAGGTTTGATTATTTATGATTATTCCTTCACAAGTTGTATTTGGGAATCTAAATGGTGATTATGAAATTAATATTTCTTTTAAATTAAATGAATTTACCTAAAAAGAAAAATAGTTTCGTTATTTGTTTTGTGATTTTTACTAACTTTTAATTTTTTGTATCGGCCATAAAGTGTTAATATTCTTACTGAACTAGTGTAGTTCATCATTCTTATTTAACCATTTTAGATTATGACGATCAATATTCAGATCCAGAACAGTAAGAAAATCAGTAATTAAAGGTTATCTCTCATTTTCTATAAGTTGTACTACGAATGTCGACCCTATAGGTTTCTAGTTTTTTTTTTTTTTTGTTACTTTAATTTTCTTTTAGGGATATTCTCGTAACCTTGTTGGACATTCTGATTAAACTGTGCAATGAATGTAAACCCTAGATTTTTAATTACTTTTGTTAATATTGTATTAATTCAATATTATCCTTTAATTAAATTTATAGGCAATTACAGTCCCACTAAAACTTCTTTACTTTTTTGTCTTCATCCATCATGTTCTCAGGAGAGTATCGGCCCAACTTTAAGAATTTTCGGACATACTCAGACAATGTCATATCCCCTTAAACCAAGTGTGCAAACTCTATCTCATTTAAAAACTGAAGGTATTCTGGGATGTACTTTGTATTGAAAGCTATCAGAAACTGTTCCCAAGTGACCGGGATGGGTAGGGTGGTCTGCTTTAGTTGCCACCAACACTTTGTCTCAACCACGAGCATGTAAGTGGCAAGGATGACCTTCTATTTGGGAACCACTCCAAGAGTTGCAAAGGCCTTCTTCATCTCTGCTAACTAGTACTCAACTTCTTTAAAAGTGGATATCCCTACAAAAGTATATGAGTTAAGTCTTTTGTACCTCTCAATATAGTATGGGTCCATCGCAGATAGAGTTGGGTCCTGCTGAAAAGGAACTGGATTATGTTGGGGAGGGATCGGGTGGCTCCGTGGTGGTACCTATTTGTATGGTGGGGGCACCAAATTGTATTGTGATAGTGTTGGATGATACAATGAAGGAGTAAAATTGTATTGTAGTGGTACTGAATCCTCTCGTTGTACAGGAGGCTCATACTATGGCTTGGTGGAGGAGGATCAAATAGCTCCCTCCTCTCTTCCCTAGCCTGCTGGGTAGCGATGAGTCTCTTTATCATCTTGAAAAGTTGATTAACATCTTCTCGAAGTGACCCCACCCCGATATCTCTATTTAGTGGGGGTCTTCATCTCTTCATGTTCTTGTACCTATATTTCACAACAAATGATTGAGATTTAAGTTGTATTGAATTGTTATAATCTTTTATGTAAGGAATGGTTTTGAGAAATACGGTTCTACATCTAACTCATGTCTTACAAGTTCTCAGATAAAAAAAACTATATGCAAAACTGAGTAAGTGTGGATTTTGGCTTGAGCAAACTTCTTTCCTATGCCACATAATATCAAACGATGGATGTTACTAAATTATGAGAAGATTGATGCAATGATGGGTTGGAAGCAGTTAACTTCGGTTAAGGAAGTTCGAAGTTTTTTGGGTATGGATGGTTATTACTGCAGGTTTGTATAAAGGTTTTCAAGTATAACTGCTCCCTTGACCCAACTTACGAAAAAAAATGTCAAATTTGAGTGGAATAATGAATGTGAAATGAACTTTACAGAACTCAAAAAACGATTGACTACTACGCCAATTTTGGCTATGCTGAGTGGAACAAGTGGATATACAGTACACAATGATGCGTCCTACCAAGAACTGGGTTGCATTCTGATGCAGCACAGAAAGGTCATAACTTATGGGTCCAAGCAATTGAAAACTCATAAAAAGAATTATCTCATCCATGATTTGGAACTTATTTCATTATCCACGCCTTGAAGACCTGGTGCCACTATTTGTATATGAAGACATTTAAAATTTATATAAACCATAAGAGTTTAAAATATATATTCACTCAGAAAAATCTCAACATGCATAAGAGGCGTTGGATAGAGCTCCTAAAAGACTATGATTGTAATATATGGTATCACCCAAGCAAGGGTAACATGGTAGCCAACACTCTCAATAGGAAAAATGTAAGTATGTTGACTCACATAATAGTTTCCAAATGCAAGGTAATAGAGGCTGCGCAGCAGATATAACTCCAATATTTGAAAAACGACCACATGTCTGGCCCATCTTGCAGTCCAACCCGAATTGATTCAGAAAATAAATGAAGCTCAACTAATTGATCTCACTCTAGTAGCTCTCAGAAAGGATACAGAACATGATTTAAATTCAGAATTTCGAGTCTCTGTCGATAAGTTGCTCAAATTCCAAAACAGGGTATGCATTCCAAATGACAGTGAACTGAAAAAGGATATTATAACAAATGCTCATAGTTCAAGATTCACCATGCATCCTGAAAGTACTTAGATGTATCAAAGCATGCGACCCCGATTCTGATGGAATGGAATGAAAAGGAAAATTTTCGATTTCGTCTTCAAGTGTCTTGTATATCAACAGGTCAAGGCAAAGCATCAATATTCAGACATACTGCGTCAGCCATTACCAATCTCAGAGTAGAAGTGAGAATATATCACTATAAATTTTATAACAGGGTTGCCTAGAGCACGTTCAAGATATAACACAATCTAGGTAATTTTTGACCGATTCACTAAGTCATCTAATTTCCTGGCCATCAGAACAACTGACTCATTAGATAAGTTAATTAAAATCTATATTCGAAAGATAGTTAGGCTACATGGAATTTCAGTGATAGTAGTATCAGATAGGGACCCCAGGTTCACCTCTCGATTTTGGACAGGTTTTTAACAAGAAATGGGGACGAAAATATCTCTTAATATAATATTCTACCATCAAACAGATGGACAATCAGAATAAATCATTTGCATACTAGAGGATATGCTCAGGACTTGCGTTCTAGATTTTGAGAGGGCATTAGAATGACCACTTACCTCTAATAGAGTTCATCTATAATAATAGTTATTAAGCAAGTATTGGCATGACTCCGTATAAGGCATTATATAATCGACCCTATAGGTTGTCGATCTGTTGGAAAGAAATGGATGATAGGAAATTGATTGACTCAAATCTTGTAGATGAGATCACAACAAAGATAGTTAAAATCATAAAAAATATTCAGACAACCCAGAGTAGATAAATAAATTATGCGGACACCCAAATGAGAGATTTAAAATTTGAGAATGACGATTGAGTGTTCTTTAAGGTCATCCCCTTTAAAGGTATCATCAGGTTTGGAAAAAGGGAAAAATTGAACCCTTAGTTCATCGGACCATTTGAGATATTGGACAGGATTAGGATATTTGCCTACAAGCTAGCACTACCTCCAAAACTATCCAGTGTTCATAATGTATTCTATGTGTCAATGTTACGCAAGTATAATTCGAACCCCTCACATGTCTTGTCTTATGAGCCACTCTTACTATAGGAAGATTTATCATACGAGAAGGTACTAGTTAGTATTTTATACTAGAAGAGCAGAGTGCTTCGCAATAGAGAAATTCATC
>NW_019014656.1:66818-86937 GCF_000150535.2 Carica papaya | reverse complement strand
TATCATATGATTTAATCTTCGTTTTGACCTCACTAATAATACATTTTCCTTCATCAAGCCGCATCCTCCTCAAACCTAAATATAGTGATTCGATATTTCGTTAAAATCTTGAATCCTCCAAGTTTGTCCAATGCCCATCCTGTTGATCCTCACCATCTTATTCTCAAGCAAACTCAATTAAATCATGTAGTGTAATAACGTCAATTCGTTTCATGCATACACGAACTTGTTCTTTACTAATGTTTACACGTTGAGTAATGTGCAATGGCTGTTGGCACTCCATTTTCACACATTTGTTTATGATTGTGTCAAGGATGGTGTTGTTGAGGGAAATGTATGGCTTCAAAAGTGGGGGGATATAGAAGGAACTAAAGATCATATACCCAGTGGGAAAGATATAAAGTTATTTTCCTATTCAAAGGAATAGTGAAAAATATAGAAAGAATTATAATTTTGGGGATATATATATATAATATTTTAAATATTATAATTTAACATGACTACCATATCATACGCTACATCATTACTTATATGTATATTATATTTTTAATATGTTACGGATCATATTTAAATTGCTTCCAAACAACAATTAAAATTGATTATTGGTACTGTAAAAATTTAAAAGTGTATAGTTAAAATATAAAAAAAAAAGTACTAGAGTTTAGATGGAAAAAAAATTAGATATTACAATGATTTATAGGGTATTTTGACATTATAAATTATGTATACAAATAAAATTAATTTTAAGAATATATTTTTATTAAACATATGATATTTTACTGCTTATAAAAAAACTAAATTTAATTAAAAAAAATTACTGCTACAAATTTATTATATAAATTTATACGTTATAGAGTTGTATAATAATTAATATGTACTATAATAATAAAGCAAAATACTCAAGTATTTCAATGCAATTTGAAAATATTCAAATATTTATTACATAACATTATTATTCATTCAATATTTTTCAAACTTAGAAGGTAGAAGATGAAACTTAATTCGAATTGATATCTTCCATAGAAGCATTATGTCTTTTTAGTTTGTTATGTCAGATTCATTTTTTTTTTATAAAAAATTTACTAAATTGACATTTGGATTAATAAAAGAAATGAAGTGTGATAATGATAAGCAAAATACTCAATATCTTGATATTATTATTGTTTATTTATTGATTTGTTTTTTTAAACTCATAAGCTACATGATCAAACTTAAATTCAAATGATTTGCAAAAATTTTATAATAAAATTATTATATAATTTGAGTTGTATATTATTGATTTATTTAGTTAAACTCTGATAACTTTTGAATTTATTAAATTGACGTCCAAATTGATAAAATAATAAAAATCGTTAAATACATTTTAAATTTAGTGAATGTGATATCAATGATAAAAAATTTAGTATCTTTTACTTATATAGTGTATAATGCTACATAAAATAATTTTATAGTAATTCTTTATTAAATTGCGTACATGTGATAAATAATATAATATTTTTACACGTATAATAGTTAATATAACATAAACATATAATAATTATTTATTTTAAGAAGTATTTAACAAAAATTATTTGAAAAATTTAGAAAAAAAAGTTGTAAGACATTTTATAAGAGCTTACTTGATAAAAATCTCTATATCCTTAAATAATATAATAATAATTTAAAATTACCTCACAAACAAATTACACATATAACAATTTTAAAATATTAGACTTGTAAACCTTTTTTTAAAAAAATTAGAGACTAGAACTCAAACTTAAATCATCAAAATGTACATAAAAATAATATACCATCTGAACTATATGTTATTAATTTAAACTGTTAATTTAAATTATTACTGCCACTGCACCCATTAAAATTATTGTTGGTTAATATTTTCTATCGCTAGTTTTAGTTAATGTAGATGATGAGTAAGTTAAACTTTAATTTTAATGTTTTCTAAAAGTAATTAGATAAGAACTAGGTGTATTTTTTTTTCCAATAATAATGACGCTCCCAAGCCTAGTCTCCTGCTCCTACTGTTAAGTCTGCAAAGTAAAGTATTGGCATCGTATTCTTCGCGCTGAAATGATTTTCCTCGTGAGCTTCAAGCCAACAACCGCAGAGCCCGACCGTTTATGCTACTGACGACTTGCCTGCGCTTTGTTTCTCCACAAATTTCTTTCTCCTTTCGCTTTCTACCTAAAACGACTCCATTCTCTGCCTCTCTCAGCTGCAACAACAGGTTCGGATTTCATCGCTTCTCTAACATTCTTCTCATTTTTGCACTTTCTTCCATGCATGCACACAATAGGTTTGAATTGATTGTAGTTCTCTCGAGCTATTTAGACTCCGAAAACAAAGTTTGGAAACGGTGTAGGGAATTGGAAAATTATAGTTGATGATCATGATCTTGTTTCTTCGAATATGAAAATACTGTCCTATTTCTATGCCATACACATTTCTATGGAAATATGGGAGTATATCCCTCTTGACTAGACACAATTGCTTCACATATCTTCCTCTTCCACAATCTCCCCCCGCCGGCCACCACTATGCACACACATAAGTTAGAGTTGCCGGCGCCGGTCTTACAAAAACCCGCTCTTCTTCTGGAAATCTCAAGTGAAGAACCAACTCAATCGAAACCCCCACCAACACTGCTGATTCAATTCCGGTTCCCGAATCAACATATAAGAAAGCACTTGAAAGCCATAAAGCTGTTAGAGGCCATAAAGCAAACCGTTGGAGGGCAAAAATAAACGTGCATACCAAACTTGTTTAGAAAGGCCATATAGCAAACAGTTGGAGGGCGAAAATACACGTGCACACCAAATTTCCTTAGAAAGTGAGGACAGGCAAAGTGTAGTGATATATGCATCTTTTTTTTTAGTAGCTTAAGTGAAAGATTCTCTCCCTTTTTTTTGTTCTAGCCATTATAGCTCTCTATGCAACACTGTTGGATCTCCAAGTACTGTTCCCTTGCAACTAAGTTGCACCACTGATCACCACGAGCCTCTACGCCAGGTCTCAATCTGCACGAGTTGCTGCCCTTTGTCATCTTCTGAAGCAACCACCCCTTACGATTGGCTCTCACCAGCTGCTCCTCTCATTTGGAGGGACGTTCGGTAAGTCATCTCTCTCTTTCTTCCCTTTTCATTTGCATCTTTTGGTTTCAGTATCAATTGGCTTTATATGTTATACTTGATTGTCAACGGTTTAATTTGAGATTTTGTTTGTTAATCAGATTTGTTTCACTGGCCTGCATTAGGAGTGCCTGGGTCATGACTCTTGGTGTCTTTGAACGTCTTTTGTTCATGATTTTGGTTTCTTTTGATATTCATTTTTTTTTAATTTTTCAGATTCAACTTATTTGAGTGTTGGTAATCATATGTGGATGAAATTGGCATAACAAGACTGGCTTTGTAATCTGTTAAGCTGCTGACATGAGAAAGATACTTGTTGATGTTGAACTTGCGTCACCTAGTTGCTGTTTGATATATGTTTGATCCAGTGATAGAGATAGAATTTGCGATGATTCTTTGAACTAGGGTGATGTTTTCGATTAGCATACTCGTTTGAGATTTAATAATAGAAAAAACTGCAATTTAGACATTGGGTTTGGGCTGGTCTTATTCTGATCCGTTATTCCATAGTTCCAGAATTATGTACTCTTAAAGTCACTTTTATTTTCCTTTGCATTTACATCAGGAAAAAAAAATCAAGCTTTTACCTGGAAATCCCTATCGTTACTACTTTTATTTCATAAAAAAGTCCCTATAGCTACGACTGTTAAGTTTGTACGGTAACAGTTTCACATCGTTTTCTCTGCATGCAAATGCAGTTTTTCATGAACTTCAAGCCTTGAAAGGAAGTACAGCATATATCCCATTACGAGTTGCCTGCACCTTATCTCCCTTCAAAATTCTTTCTCCCTTCCTCTCTATATTTTTTTTATTTTAAAAAAAGATTATCCTCTGTGTCCTTATCAGCTGCATCCATAGGTATGATTGCTTCTCTCTCATTATGTGTGTGCATATGCTCTCTCTCATTCATGTTGTCTGTGCATATTGCTTCCTTGTCTGCTCGCAACAAATTTCAGACTCAGAAAATAAAATCTGGAAAGCAATGTAAGGAAATGGAAGCTTAGATGATCGTGGTCTTGTTTTCATAGAAGTGGGAATGTCATTCCAATTAGATCTTAGTTGACGTTTTTTGTCAATTCATGCTGATTGTCACTGTAAGTTTAGGGATTGAATTTTGTTTTTTCTGTAGACATTTATGTGTGTGTTTCTATATTGCAAAACCAAGTGGTTGAAAAGCGAAATGGTGAAATATTTCTATGTGTGTTCATCATCCTTGGTGTCCTTTATTCTCTAAACGTATATGTGTGTGTTTTTCTACATATATTGTTCATGTTCGTTTTCTTTTTTGCTGGTATTAGCAATGGAGACCAACTCACCTTGTACACTGGTTCTATGCGGAAAGTCATCTACTGAAACTGAAATAGCAAAATCATTGAAGGAAAATAGCATCATTAAACTCCCTGATGGCCACGAAGTTTCAGTTCTATTACAATCGGAGATGGTTATGCCAGTGAAACAGGATTCTTTCAATGCCAAATTGTTCATTAACTCTCTTTCAACTGAACAATTTGGTCGGTTTCTCATTTGGTCTCCGCGGTTGACTTCAACACATGATGCTGTTTCTCAGTAAGCAAGACATCATTTCATTTTAAAAATGATTTGAAGTGTTGATTTTTTTTAGATTGTAAAGCTGGTTTTAGTTTTAAACAGCAACTTTTGCGAGCTTCCAGTTGGTGCAGTTTGTGTTGCAGATTCTCAGTTCAAAGGGAGAGGTATGAAGTATAAAATGCTTTGAAAACCTTCTAATAGAAGGAAATGTGGTCCGTTATTGCTTGCCTAGCATCAGTATTGCATATTATGTCTGAATATGCAGGTCGATCAAAGAATGCATGGGAATCTCCTAAGGGTTGCCTCATGTTTTCTTTTACTGTACAAATGGAGGAGGGAAGGATTGTGCCTCTGCTACAATATGTAGTCTCTCTGGCTGTTACAGAGGCAATTAAGGATGTCTGTAACATAAATGTAGGTTTCTTTTTTTTCTGTGTCACTGCATTTTTCTTTGTGCATAGAAGTTGGTGATAACACCCTTCTTTGTGTAGCAAATGCCTAATGCTTGCACAAACAATGCCTTTAAATTATAATTTTTCTTATCCAATTAAAATCAAAGTCAATGTGAATGATGGAAATTGTTAGGAGAGATAATTAGTTGAACAATTAAATTAAATTTAACCTTCCAAAAAGTATATGTAGGTTTAGGGGTTTGCTTATTATTGTCATAGGTATTATGTGCTATATTGGAGGATGAAATTTTTCACATGAAAATGGTTACTTTGTTATGGTCAAATTAGGAGGCTACAGCTTTAGCTATGTCCATGGGACCCACAAGAAGAAGAAGAAAAGTTGCTACTTAGATTTATATAGGTTTAGGTTTCTACTTAGGCTTAATTAGGAAATAAAAGTATCCAAGAATTTGTAACAAGAAAAAAAAGAGGTTTTAGGATACCTAGGCATTGGCACTATTTAATTGCTTGATTGCAAATTATCTGCCACCGTCATTCCACTATCTGATAATTATATGATCATGTTATCTATTTCAGGGTTTACCATTCCTTGATGTTAAAATAAAGTGGCCAAATGATCTCTACCTAAATGGTCTTAAAGTTGGAGGCATTCTAAGCACCTCTACATATAAAGCAAATAAGTTCAATATCAGTGTTGGTAAATTCATTGATCCTGTGATAAAAGCTATTTGTTGATTTTTCATGCTTCTGGACTTTTAATTGGCTCTATTTCATTTCAGTGATTGAAGGGCTACTGCTCTTTTGAACATAGAATTGTTTTTTATAAAGGGAAATTGACATTGTTACTGCTTTATTTAAGAGAACTAATCCTTTTTCGTTTAGAATAAAATGTATGAATAGTATTAACAATGCACCAAGGGGTGCAACCCATGTACAAAAAGATTTACATTTATGAGAACTAATCCTGGTATATATGTTCGGGATAAAGATAATAATACACCCATATTCTTGCAGGTATAGGTTTGAATATTGATAATGATGAACCAACGACATGCTTGAATGCAGTACTAAGAGACTTGGTTAGTTCCTCAGTGCAACTTAAAAAAGAAGATATTGCAGCAGCCTTCTTTAACAAATTTGAGAGGTTTTATAATCTTTTCATACATCAAGGTGAATTAATGTTCTAGATCTGTATCTTATTTTCCTTTGTTAGCCAGGTTGTTCCGAAGATCGATATGCCATTTTCTTTGTTGGATTTCTTTATGAATTTCAATTCACCTTTTTTTTAAGAGAAAAAGAAATATAATTAATAAGAGGGAAAAGTTACAAAAGATGGAGCGATTAAATATCCTATCAAATATGAAGAAGAGAAGAAAATTAAAAAAAAATGACAGTGACCAACTATTCTTGCAAAAGGACGGGTGACCAATCTCTGTGCAGCACGACCAGCCTGTATTTACCTGCTCTAATTTTTGGAGTAGAATAACTTGCTTGGCTTCCTTTGGGCTAAGGCTCATGGCACTCTACAGATGTTTCTTTCACTCTTTTGCAGAGAGACTGGGCTACTGTAAGACTGCAAATATGTTCTTTTTTGTTTTGTTTTGTTTTTTTCCTCTTTCCTATTCTTTGATTAAGGGAATCTCTTATCTCCTGTGCTGAACTTTTCTCCTTTTTCTTTCTAATAATACTTCCCCTTTTGTAAAAGAGAATTGATGTTTTGTTAACTTCTGTTATTACTATTGACTTCTATCAGGTTTCCGAATTTAGCAATCATTTTTGAGGTCCCTCTGTAACCGATTGAATGTTATATTGATTTTGTTGTTCTCATTATTTGCTTCATAATTTCTCTGCAATGGGGGGGAGAATAATGCCAGGTTAGTTTCATAACATGCAGGATTTAAGTCTCTTGAGGAGCTTTACTATAGAACATGGCTACACAGGTGATATATCTGATTTATCTGATCTGTGGTTTACATGCACGCTATCTTGGTAAAAAATTAACTAGTAAATATCCTGTGCTTAAATGATCGTACTCTTCTTGATGAAGGACTAGGGTTCCCTCCTCCACTTTAATCTCTGCCAAACTGCTCTTTCTAAGGTTAACACACACGCCCTCAAAGCTCTGTAAAGTGGTAATAAGATTACCGAGTTCTCCAGATCATTAGATAGGAAAGAATCATATTGTCAGCAAACCGTATATGTGAAATCTCAATTCTATTATTGTCAACATAAAGACCCTCCAAGACACATCTCTCCATAGCTGGAGAAGTCATCTAACTCAAAACATCAAGCAAATGGTGAAGAGTAAAAGGGAAAGAGGATCTCCGTCTCTTAGTATCGCTTGTGAATAACAATACTTGTATAAAAACAAAAAGACAGTGTCTTATGAACTTCATGCTATATGTAAATGGGACAAGTTCTTCAAAAATACATGCTGGGATGGATGACCATAAGTTTGCAACTATTTCTGCTCTTTCTTTCTACGCCCATCAATCACAAAGTTGCCGAGTTTCAGCCATATGACACGTCTGTCTACCATTGATGTGGAGCTAAAAAGAACTTCACTCAGCCTAGAATCTTATTAGCAGCCATTTGGTTGGATACAAAAAACTTTTCATCAACTAAAGAATATAATTATTGAAGTCAAAGAATGTCACAAATTTATTGCCTTTTATCTGTGAGCAGTAGTGGCTTCAACTTAAATCTCGTGCATTTCTTTCCTTATGAGTCTTACAGTGATCCAGTCGTGGCTTCAACTTAAATCTCGTGCATTTCTTTCCTTATGAGTCTTACAGTGATCTGCAGAATATGCTGAATTTATTTCGTGGTTTACTTTCTGTTTTAGCTTTTCTTTTTCCATGCATGATCTGTTACTTTTTTCTTTTTCCTTCTTTTGACTTAGAAAAGCCCCCTTTTAGCTGTGCTGAATCATCTTGTATAAATTCTACAACCACAACATTAGAGCTCCGGTTATGGTGATATTAGTTTTCTTTGATATACTTATGCAGTGGACAGAGAATTATAATACAGGAAAAGAATGAGGATGAAATAGTGGAAAATGTGGTCACCATCCAGGTATGTAGACAGTTTTCTAGATAAAATTATTTGTGTGTGTAAACTAGAATCTTACAACATTCTGTTACAATTTTTTTTTTAATAAAATCATAGTAGTTAGAAAAATATGGCCCAGATTATTTTTAAATAATTGAAATTCAAACTAGATGTTCCATAGTTAACTTTTTTATTAGTACTTTCTGGAAATTTTTCCTTGGAATATATTTTTCAACCTTCCATGTTGTAGCTAGGGGTTGAGATAATTTTTTTTTCCCTGCAATTTTTTTATCTGCAGGGTTTGACATCGTCAGGCTATTTGCTAGCAATTGGTGATGACAGTCAGTTGTGTGAGCTTCATCCTGATGGCAATAGGTATTAATTTCGGCTTCTCTTCTTGGTAAATCCATGACTTTGTTTAGATCTTTGAAATATTTTAGCACTCACTAAAGACAACATAGAGAAAGTGTGCATATTTAGAATCCAAGGCATAATATATAAGAAGAGTTGAAAAACCTACAGATCTAGATTTATGAAGAAAGTGATGTGTTAGGAACCTGGAAAGCGTTGTTGAAGGCTAACATGTCATTTTGTTATTCTGTTTTTTATTAAATAATTAGCTGTTATGAGGGGAATTTGCCAAGGATTTCCAGTTCTAGAGGACGCTGGTACACCAGCTGTCATTTGTACCTGGTACTGAATTGGTCGCTTTTTGTTTTCTTTCCAATGTAGAAGGCTGGTACTATGTGGACCCGTTATTGTAATAGCTGATGATCATGCAGATATTAAATGAAAATCTACTTTAAACTCTATCCTCTCTTAACTTTTTCTCTTTTTTCTCTTTTGCCTCCCACTTCCTTCTCCTACCTTTACTGCTAATCCCCCTAATCTGCCTCCTTCAGCCCTAAAACTTCTCGAAAACTAAATCAAAACCTGCTTCTCGCTGCTGTTAGACAAACAGGTTCCTGACACGGATACTTATATTTTGTTATCTGAGATATGGTTTCTTCTTCAATCCACACAGAAAGTTTATAGGTTAATGATTTTTACAAAAAGGCTAGCATAATCCATGAGCACACTTTGTTTCCTCATCCTGAGCATCAGTAAAAGAACCGCCTATGCTCCTGAAATTCTAAATCTGCAATTTGTTATGCTCTCAGATATGGGCCTCTCATCAGGTTCAATCAAATTGCTCTCTTCACCTCCCAGGGCCCTTTAATAGGCATGTCATTTGTTTTCTCTGTTATTTAACCTTTGTTAATAGGTTATGTTCTTCTTTGGTTATCTTAAACTTGTGAGCAGCTGCATGAACTTAGGAACATTCCTAATGAAGGAAAGATACTAGCCATTAATCCAAAGGCTTGAGGGTTAATAATATGTTTCTTTTAACTTTTACCAAATGTAAATTATAACTATAGCATAAAGATTCAAAATTCAGGCTTACAGTAATTCAGTGAATGTTATTATTGACTTGTGATGGAAGGTTCATTAATTGCTGCATTATATTATTGACTTGAGGGTTAATAATATGTTTCTTTTAACTTTTACCAAATGTAAATTATAACTATAGCATAAAGATTCAAAATTCAGGCTTACAGTAATTCAGTGAATGTTATTATTGACTTGTGATGGAAGGTTCATTAATTGCTACATTATATTATGTTTGTTATATATATATATACATATTTATTTATATGAGACGAGAATCATTTCCAGGATTTCAAACATGAGAATCATTTGCAACCTTTTTTTTTTTAAACTTCTTCTCCAGAATCATTTGCAGTTGATGAATAATGAATTTTGTAAAGCAAAAATATTGTAACTGTTGAATAATGCCAAAAAAGCAATGTCAATGAAGATTCACATTATTTGTGCATTCTTGCTACATATCAACTTGAATCCCATGGTTCCACGTCAGTTACTAGACTTGTCTTTGGTGTTCTTTATCCTGAAGCACCAAGTCAGCCACATGATTGGGATATCAGATGGAAGATGAGACAGCAGATGGGTAGAATATGATCTTTAGGACAAGTCGATTTTTGGATTTCTTTTCCCCCTTGTTTTGCTTGAATTATTGTTCTGGCATTTAGTGTATGTTAGATGAGTCCCATAAATTCACATAAAGGAATAGATGTTGTGTACAGATATATTAGTATAATTCATAGACACATTACTACCAAGGAAGAGAAAGGAGCTTCTAACAAATCTCCTAATGACACATTTTACTGAAAACTTAACAACAATAGAAAAGAAATGGCTCTACATAAGCCCTTTTAGCATTTATTCCTTCCATGTGCATGGACATGATTATGTGATAAATATAGTAATTGCTGTACTGTTTCTCATGTCCCTACAGCTTTGATTTCTTAAAAGGCCTGGTCAGAAGAAAACTGGAATGAAGGATATTCCTTGGCACATCCACTGGAAGCAACATGTACAATACCGAATAATGTTTGATTATCCCTGTATTATCTTTACGTTTTTTCTTACTCCCAGGAAGGAAATAATTTTATTTTTGTTGCTTTCTGTTTGGACTGCTACTATGATCTTGATTAAAAGCAGTCTTTCTTTTTGTCAACCGATTCATGTTACATAAATTATGAATTCAATGGTAATATTTGTACAGCTGTTGAAAGAATTGAATATTTCTGGTTATATTATCTTAAACTCCCCCCCCCCCCCAAAACAAAATAATAATAATAATAAAGGTTTCTTTTTCACAAATCAGATACGTCAGATCTAGGTAATATATTGTACGGATGGCGGATCCGATTTGGTTGTTTTTCTGCTTCATGGGATGCTCCTATATTTTACATTAATTTCATTATCCGTGATCAACTGACCCCATTATGACCCATATACCTTTTGTTTGCAGTTCAGTGGAGTGAAATTGCGATGCAAATAGGTCTTCTATTGCCTTTTTCACTGCTGATTGGTAGAAACATGCAGGGCAGAGAGATCCTTTTTTCAAGTAGCCAACAACTTCCGGAGATAATCTTGCCTCTAGTTCAATTCCAACACTGGTACAGAGATATGCCCTACAATTGTAGGCTACTTTGTTCCCTAACCTTTCCTTGTGTTAATCCCTTCCTCAGTTTGTGTGTCGTTTTTTTCTTGGCGGTAGGTACAGAAAAAGACTACCTTGCCCCCACAGGACATTTAAATTGTTACCCACTGTCTTAGCTGATGACTTGATATGTATAAAAATCTATATATTATAGTTGGGGTATTAATGACCACAAACCCATCTTGAGGAGGGTCCCTATTGCAGACAGTGGTCTCTTTCAATACATGGAACAACACAGATTTGGGCTGAGTCACCCTGAGAAAGGCTGCAAAAGAGAAACCGAAGTTCGTTCATTCCTATTTCTTTGTCGCTGAAGAAAGCATTTAGGTCCGATGTCTAAGTTAAGGTCCCACGATACAGACATCAAAGCTTAGTTTGTCTGCTGATTGGCTTCTCCTGCCTTTCTTTGAAGTTAGCCCACACTTCACGATAGCATCGACGTTTCATTTGCGTGTCTCTTCACCACAATTTTTGGGCTCCAGGATGACAAATTATGGTGCCTGTCGCTATTAGTTCCTTAACTGCGGGTGAAAAAAATAATTGGCAAAGCCTAGTGTTGTTTCTCCAAGGTTATGATTGGTTTTCTTTTCTTTTTTCTCCGTTCACTTTTCTTTTCAATCCAAGGTTCGAAATCAAACTATGATGATTCTATGACGTCTTTTTCATGCACCAAGGAAATCTTGTGCTTATAGTTGAAAGTATAGATGTATACAGACACACACACACACACACACACACATATATATAGATACAAACTGGCAGGATAAAGTGATAATTGTTTATTGTTGATTAACAAGTGCGTGAGGAATATAGGTGGGAAGAGTTGGTATTCATAGCTACCACCCCTTCCCCAAAGTAAAGAAAATGAACAGATACATTGAGAAAGAAAAATTGACACCACGCAGCAACAGTTAAGCTCATTTAGTAGGAATATATACTTTATATATATATATATATATTTTTCATCAAGTAGGTTCGAATTCGTGTGGAATGTTTATGAAACTTGTTTCTCATGCATGGAAGAAATTACAAAAAATGATTAATCTAAGAAGAAAGAGATAGACAAATAAATAAGAAAGGAACAAGAAAACAAGAGCAGTCCGGACCTATGTTGTTATGGAGTGTTTTCTTGCTTCAGACCACGTTGTGTTGTGTTAACTTGTGAGTTTAGGATTTGTATGGTTGTTTGCTAGTTTTTAGGGTTCTTTCTTTTAACAGTGTGTTTGTTTCTGTTTGTCATGCTTATGTTTCTTAACCCCTGTTTCTTTCTTTTATCAACATCATTACCGTTAGTCTAATTTACTTTTTCTGCAAATCCAAAAAGAGAGAGAGGAAAGAATAAAAGACCAGTCAAACATGCTTTAAAAGATTCACATGGGCAAACACTCTTTGAGTGGACCAGGATGTGTGAATATATGTTTGTGGGCAACCACCCGTGTAGGAGGAAGGAATCAAAACTTTATAAGAAATAAAATTACAGATTAGATGCTGCCTCAGAAAGAGAGTTGGAAAGGAAGAGTCCATGTAAATAATTTTTCTTGTCGTAGACTATGTTTGAGATAAATCTATTTTTATTTATATAATTTTTTAAAAACATTTTTATTCTCTCATAACTAAAGTAAGAACAGATTTTCAAATAAATTTTAGAAAATACATTTGTCTATTCCCAGTATAACCCTAAAATCAATTCACATTTGCAAGTCTTATCCTCCATCTCCACTATATATATATATATATAACAAGAATTAAAAAATATATATTAGAAAGGAGTTATTCTTATATACAATATTTACCTCGGTCAAAAAAGTAAAAAAAAAAAAAAAAAAAAAATGAAGGGTTAGGGTTCACTCATTACAAAGGAGGCTTCAATGATGAGCATGCATTTGTTGTCGTGAAAAAAACATTTTAAAAGCATAAAAGGGAATTTAATTACAAGAGGGTTAGGACGTGATGTTAATGCCAATTATGATTTGGTTTGGTGGGCTAAACAGTAATTTCGTTATTCTGGCGGCACTAAGTTGACAACTACACGTGTTTTTCTCTTAATCCAATTTTGTGTCTGCGTGCTTGCACGTGACCATTTGAGATTTATTCAAGGACAACACGTGATGTCATCCCCCCCTCCCTCTACCTAATTTCATAATTCCCTTTGTTAGTTGAAGTTGGATGATTACTTACACATATATTAATGTAATTAATTAACCCACCCACCCCCCACATATGTTCTCATTATTTGCGTGTGTGGTATAAAAATTTACCCATTTTGATTTGGGTAAATTTTATTTTTGGTCATATATGTGTTTAAATTGTTGATTAGATACATGTAGAGTAGTGGTAACCCATACAGTATTTGTTTTAATCTCTACACCCCGAAGCCCATACCAAAGGATAATATATATATATATATATATAGAAATTAATGTTTTTTTTTTTATATATATACATATATTTTGCGGGGGCGGGAATATTGAGAAAATAAATATATGTTTGTGTTTTAGATTTTGCAAATGTCAACAGGAAATCAAATGGGGTGGATTCAATTTGGAGAAATTACTTTGAGTTTTGTGGGCCCAAGTAATCTCCTCTGTAATCACTACACACGATTATTCCTGTTCTCAATCTGGTCGGTGATGCCATTGACTCGCCTCCCATTATTTTACCCACCACTTCCAACCTTCAACTATATATATATATATATATTAGTTGAATTTTCAAATTTTGATATGTAAACTTGCATCATCTAACTTTTATTTAATAAAATTTTTTAATTATTTATTATTTAGAATATTAATAACGGATAAACTTTATATTTACGATTTTATCTATTATATATGAAAACAATAAGTAATTAATTTTATTTATAAATATTACACATATTATTTAAAACAACAATTATTAATATTTTTTATTTAAATATTGATTAATTGACTGAAAATTTAAATTAAAAAATTTATATTCTTATTTTTAAAATTTATTTTTATTTATATTTTCTCCATTAGTTCTTAAAATACACATATTACAAATAATTATATATTATATACAATTTATGTATTAAAAGAATAAAATAAAATATTTATAATTATTAAAAAATTAAAAAAAAAAAAAACTAAAAGTAAAACCAGATTAGACGCATAAAAAAAGAGATTAAGACCAAACCGCCCATGGCCAGCAAATGGTAATGCCACTTTCATTATTATTATTATTATGTTTTTCATTTATTTATAATTAAAAATGGAATAAGACAAGACAGGATAGACAGAAATGGCGAAAAGGCCGGCGTCCGTCAGTTACTGTTCACGATGTTCCTCATCATTAGACGTCAACCTTAGTCCACGTCACCCTCTGTCCCGTTTGACTGCCGCATCGGTCAAATCTTAAAAACAAATAGGATACCTACCATAAATTAATTATTTTCGCGGACCAAATTCTAATAATGTTTTTACATATTTAATTATATTATACGGAGTTAATCTATTTATAAAAAATTAAATAAAAATTTGTTTTGTAATTTTCAGACAATTTAATTTGTGTAGAATACTTATTTTGTTCTCTCATCTTATCATTATTGAATGTTATTAAATAAATTAAACTTAATATTTAAAATAAAATTAAATCATGTCTCGTTATAATTAAATGAATCGAATTCAAATAGTCAAAATACTTTATTTGAAAAACAATATGTAAGCCCGATTGTAATTCATGTAAAAAATATTTTTCACATTATATATTGTGTTTATATAAAATTAGATGTTTTAAATAAATATATTAAATATATAATTTTATATCTTTTGGTATGATGGATACAGCAAGTACATATTCTTAAAGAATATATGACATGAACCCGAATTTACAACCATGCGAACACCATATTTGAAGTTTGGCAACATCAATACCCAAAGGAATCGAACAAGTTCCTCCTGATAATCCCACATGCATCCGCATTTTCTTTTCTTAACTAATACGTGTAGCACGTCTATACATACATACATACATACATACATACATATATATATATATATATATATGCATATATTATTCACAAGTAGATATGGGGCGGTTCATGCATCGACTTGTATTCTTACCAAAATTTATAACCTTATATTTACGTCATATTTTTCAATCCTTTCGTTGAACCAAACATACATTCAATTCTTGTACGCAAAGGCAATACCACTATAGAAATAATTTTATTTTATTCTTTTTTAAAGATAAAACAAACACTTAGCACATTAAGACGACTAATTTCCTTGCTTAATTTTGTTATTTAATTGTTTAAATAATAATATTCCACCAATGGTCAACATACCATAAAAAAAGATTTTAATTGCCTTTAGTCTTAATATTATCATTTAAAAGAAAAAGAAAAAGAAAATTAATCATTAATTAGAAATATCATAATTCGGGCAACTTTATTCAAATTCTTGGAATGATCTATACATACAATGGACATGCTACAAGCATATAACACTTAGTATTACGGTATAAAAACAAGTAATGATAATACGAATCTATTTTCATCTTGGTATCATAAACTTTGACATTTTTTTTTTTTTTTAATGAATACTCTTGGTCTGCATTTTTGTTACTAGTTTCTATGAGTAAGAAGCACGTGATCTAAGATCTTGTCAACGATTCTGTGTTTTTGTTATTTTTTACTATATAACTATATTTTAAATAGAGTTGAACTATTGATTTTACTAAAATCTTAAACTTATGAGAAGTGATTCAATCTATTAGTTACGCTTTAATAAATTCACAACAACAAAAACGACCTACAATAATTATAATATTCGGTCCCGAAAAATAACTCGAGATAAAATTTTTTATTTTTTAATTATTAATTTAAAATAATTTATTTATTTATTTATTTTTATTTAAGTAGAATTTTGAGAAAAAATAAATTAGGAACGAGATTAAAAATAATTTTAAAAAAAATGGTGAAAATTTGGGTTATGAGGGTGTTTTTAAAAGAAAAATTAAAAATAGGGAGTCAATGTGCAAATAAAAAAGTTCGATCACATAAGACTGCCCAGTCAGCAGTCTCAACGAACCGGAGTATATTGCGTGGCAAGGCGCGCTGACATCAGTGTCACGCAGAAGGCCACGATGGAGATCCGCGTGCTCTGCGATCGAACGGTCCATGATCGATCCCGTGCACATGGATAGTCCGGACAGGCTTCTTCCTTAGGAGCGATCGAACGATCGAGATCAATCGCAATGAACATTTCAGATTTCTTTCCTCCTTAAGCACGATCGAATGAACGAGATTGATTGTAATGGATGATCTAGATCAATGCGGGATGATTATAAATACTTTGCATCACACAGGAAACTAAACCCTAGCTGTCAGCCCCCGCCAGAGAAGTAAGAACCAAATGCCCGAGAAGGACGTCGACCGCTGATCGCTAACCGCCGATGCGCTGGAGTCACCACCGACCACCAAAAAAGATAAAAATTCCCCTTACCCACTCAAAATTCGATTCTGATTACCCCTGTGGTCAAATCAGAGTAAGAGGGACATCGGGTGAGCTGAAAATCGTGGGTAAAGCCCGGCGGAGCCGCCGCGACTAAAACTCCAAAATTCATTCGATGAGCTCTTTCCCGATTCACGTTTCACATGATTTCTCAATCATTGTGTTCACCATCATTTTCTGTACAAGGTAGCCAAAGAAAGAATCTCAACCACGAATAAGGACCAGTGGAGCCGTCGCACCTGGAGGTCCCCCCACCGATAGGTTCGATTTTTTTTTTTTTTTTTGTGATTTCCCAGCCAACTAAGGCCCTTAATGTGATTTTCTGCAGCGATATGGCTAAAATCGGTCAAAACCAGCTAGAACGAGATGAACTGTCGCTACGGGTGGCGGAGCCGACATCAGAGCACGACAGCAACGCTGCGTTGGAACCCCAAAATTGCCCGAAATGAGTTTTGGACATCGACTTTAAATTTTTAGGATATTTTTAGGTATGTGACGAGTATTTTAAATTTCATAGAAAAAATTCAGGGAACTCAGTACCCGTTAGGAGGCGTAGTAGATAACTTGATGTCTCGAAATACCGATCCGGATAAGGATCCCTCACCCTATCTTCCGTTACAATAAATTAAGGTTTAACGATATATAATTTTGTATTTTTGTAAAAAATTAAAAAATTCTAAAAATAATTACATATTATTAGTGGAGCTGAAATCGGTTAGTTCACAATTGTCTTGATTTCCTGTTTATTTTTATGTACTGTCCTACTTACTTAATTTTCTATAGTTGGTGTCAGAGTCGCGTTCCTCATAATCATTATTTGCACAATGATTAAAAAATACCAAATACAAACTATCACTCAACCTTTTTTTGTGAAATACAAGTACAATAAAATGAAGAGAAGAAGACCTCCACTAAATCGAGCAGCCCAGGATGACTCACTTTGAGAGTATGTTAACCGACTATTTTAGATGATGGAGAGACTCATCTCTGTCCAGCAGGCCCGGGAGGAAAAGAGGAGCTGTCTGACCCTCCCCCGCTACCACAATTTGAGTCACTCTTGCAGTGAGAAGATCAAGAGTCACCCCGGTATAATCATGTTCCTTCAGCGTACCATCCGACACTACCACAATACAATATGGTGCCTCCACTGCATCATCTGATACTGCCACAGTATAACTCAATGCCTCCACCATATCATCCGGCACCACCACAAGGCTACCCAATTTCTCATCAACATAATCTAGTTCCTCTTTCACGAGACTCACTCATGATGGACCCAGCCTACATTGAAAGATACAAAAGATTAAACTCATATACCTTTGCAGGTGCATCCTCTTTCAAAATATTGAGTATTGGTTAGCTGAGACAGATAAGACCTTCGCAACTCTTGGGGTGGTTTTCGAACAGAAGATTATACTTGACACCTACATACTTATAGGAGAGGCAGGCCGCTGGTGGCAGCTCAAACAGGTCATCCTGCTTGGTCCAGTCACTTGTGAACAGTTTTTGATGGCTTTCAATGAAGAGTATCTCCTATAGTACCTCCAACATTTGAAAGAGATGGAGTTTGCACACCTAACCCCCAACCAACCGAGGCCCCTAAAGTATTTTTCTGTAAGGATACGGTCAAAATCGGCCAGGTCGATGCAAACTACTGCTGGACCACGACAGCACCATCGTGCCGAAACTCCAAAATTGGCCGAAATGAGTTTTGAACAATGGTTTTGGATTTTTGGAGTATTTTTAGGTATGTAACGAGTGTTTTGGATTTCACAGAAAAATTTCAAGAAATTCGGTACCGTTAAGAGGCGTAGTAGACAACTCGACATCTCGAAATACTGATTTGGATAAGGATCCCTCTCTCTATTCTCCGTTACAGTAAATTAGGGTTTAATAATGTATAATTTTGTATTTTTGTGAAAAATTAAAAAATTCTAAAAATAATTATAGCTTACTAGTGAAGCCGGAACTGATTAGTTCACAATTATCTTGATTTTCTATTTATTTTTATGTACTGTCTTACTTGTTTGATTTTTATATAGTACATGTTCTTAATTTATAGTTCGATAGTCTCATCAACTTATCTGATTATTTTGATTATACGCCATCAGCATAAATGTAGTTTAATTAATCTATGAATGTGATATGAGATATTAGTATGAGTTTGTTGGTTGTTTGTTGATAAAAGTCTGTATGTGAAATACTTGTTGGTTACTTAGGCAAAGGGTGGACGAGCCCGGTACATAGGGAACCCTACCGTGAATATTACCTCAGTCAGATAAGGCTGAAAAATTCTTTACCGGAAATGGTTGGGAGATATAGTTCACCCTCGTACCGAACGGAGTTTCGAGATGATGGAATGTTTGCGCTCATTACTGGATGAGATATGGGGACGACCAGTCAATTGTAAAATTGGATATTAGGTTTACGAATAAGGGGGACACCCCTATGCGCCATCAGGGGTATTAGTAAGCATGTAAAAAAAGAAAGCTATTGTTTCTCATTCTCTTATGCGTGAAAGTAAAAAATGATATGGATATGGGTCTTCATAGATTGTCTTTGAAAAACTCGTTATCATAAGTATTAAACAAATATTTTTGAGTTTTAAATATATTTAAATAAAGTAAGGGTTCCATTAGTAATTTTTTGATTGTTTTTACCAACCTTCAGTTTTCTATATATATTATTAGTGTGATATTTTTACTAGATTAGCATAGCTCACCTATTTATTAACTATTTCAGATTAAGAGGACTAAGATCTAGATCCCGATTAGTAAAAGATTTGTGAGTAGTTCACTATCCAAACTCCTTTCAAGTGCTAGTAAAGATTGTCATAAGATGCTTAGTTATTCGTTTTTTGTTTTATTTCTTTAATTTTCGTTTATCTTTTAGAATGGACATTTTTGTAATCCTATTGGGCAATTAAAATTATTGTGTAAGGAATATAAATCTTAACTCTATTAATCGCTTTCACATTTAATTTATGAATTTATTTTCATTTAAGTTTTCGATTTCTATAATAATAATCAATTTTAGTAATGAATAGAATTTGTTAGTAAAAATATGCATATACAAATGATTTATTGTTTACATAAGTAATACCAACAATCTTCTATTGACGAATATATTTTCTAAGTAAAAATAAACTATAAAAATTGAAGTCTTTTTTATAGGTACATTTTTACAAATGGAAGTCTTTCTCATTACTATAAGTTTACAAATAGAAGTCTTTCTCATTACTATAAGTTTACTTATACTATGAGAATAAAGAGATTAAAATCTATTTTTTTCAACCTAGTAAGTATCAACCAACTCATTAGATTTTTATGTTAGGGTTTCTCTGCTTCAAGTTCAAAATTTTTTATGTCTTCTTTTTTCAACTGCAAAGTCCCTCATTCTTCTTTCCATAGTCAAGTCCCTTGTTTTTCCCCCCCATCAATT
>NW_019014656.1:23571-56643 GCF_000150535.2 Carica papaya | reverse complement strand
TTTTCTTGTTGCTACAACTGTGCACTTTTTTTTCTTTTATTTCCAATTTTCCTACTATTGTCTATTATGATATCTCCTTTATGAATATAGTTAAAATACATAGTTGACTAGCTTTTCAGTCAAGGAAGCAATATCCCCAATAGAGTTTTTATTTTTAAATTTTTTTTTCTGTATTTGTGAGTGATGGTAAAGATACTTGATGTGTTTCACATTTGCGTTCTCTCTTTTGGAAGTTTTTTTTTTTTAAATAAAAAATATGATATGATTCATTAATTCACAAGTATCAATGCAGTGCCAACACATGTACAAAAAATGTTTACATGTCAATTAAAATATCAATAAGGTCCTCAGAATTAACATGTAGACCAAAATCTTCTTTGAGATTTATATGATCCAATTCATCCATCCATGATGTTTTTGTTATAATTATCCTGTTTGCCGATGAGTATCTATAGTTTTCATTTCTGGCCTCAAGTGTTTATCTTTCTTTCTTTCTTCTTTTTTTGTTCTATTCCGGAAAGATGATCTAGGAGCTTGTTAATATGTCGCTGTTTGATTGATTTGCATTGTACCCTTTTTGTTGATGGTGGCCTGGAATGTGACAAATATGCCAGTGGCTCATTTTTATGTGCAAAGTTGATCTTGCAAGTTTTATCCATCTGAGGGATTTAATTGATCTGATGCTATTGTTTATATTATCCATGTGGACTTTAGATTTTCCACAAACTGCTGATGGAAAGCTATTTATACTGTATCTTGTAGACAGAAAAGGTTGATCTGGAAAATACAGTAGTTGATGAGAGCCAAAGGCAAGTTGGTGATCAAGGGGTTTCTAGTCAGTTGCGGCTTGACAAATCTAGTGGTAAGTCATTTACTCATGTTGGTTTCATAACAGTTGGCCATTTTTGGGTCATTACCATGGAATGAGAGCCTGATTAAGGGGTGTTACCTTTCTTTTTACACTTTGATTGTTTTCTGACGTAATGGACAGTCTTTTTATCTTAAAACAAAAAGAACTTGTATCAGAGTAAGAACCACACATGATTGTCTGAGTTGAAATTTACAGCTCATTCTAGTATGATGGATTGAAGGATGCCTTTGTTATGATAACGGATATGTATCCTGATGTAGTGTTCACATGCATTTTAGAAATATAAATTATTTGGATCTTGTGAAAATACTTTTATTGTACAAGTCAAAACACATAAATTGACTTGCCTAAAATATTTGCACACAGCATTTTATATTTCATATTGATGCACTGTTTGCTCATCAGTTGTACCGATTGTAACTTGATGTATTCTTTTCCTCCATTTTTTCAGAAGGTAGTGTAACCGAGTCAGATGATGACAATGAAAGAGTAGATGCCGCAGAGGAAGAGACCGACGATGAAGAAAATACATTTTTTGATACTCGTGACTTTCTGTCATCAAGTTCATTTAAAAGTAGTGGATCTGGTTTTAGGACATCATCCTTCTCTTCAGATGAAGAAGGGTTTACTGTAGTTGAGTCTGAAGACGATGTGGATCCTTCAATTAGATCCGTTGGGTTCAACTATCCTTACATTAAGCGCCGTAAAAAATTGCCTGATCCAATTGAGAAAGAAAAAGGTGTCAGTCTTTGGTCGATGATCAAGGATAATATTGGGAAGGATCTCACAAAAGTTTGTCTTCCTGTTTACTTCAATGAGCCCCTCTCTTCTCTGCAGAAGTGTTTTGAAGATCTGGAATATTCATATCTCCTTGACAGAGCGTATGAATGGGGAAGAAGGGTGAGTTTGTGCTAGGAATTGATGGTGGTTGTTACTTCTATATCAAATTGACTTCGTAAAAGGTCTTAGTCGGCTAGGTTTCTTGCATGCTATTGGTTTATCAAAACATTCTTTGCACTTTTTGAAGTCTGTGTATTTTTGAATGATTTTCTACCCTCTCATACATGAAAGACGAAAAAAATTTATTCATTCTGGTAATTAAATAAAATTAAATATTTTGGCCATTTGGAGCTTGAAGATTGAGCATTAGTTGAATCCTGCCCATTATGATATCGGTCACTTAAGCAGTGTATTCATCCTCTGGCCACCTAGAAAAGCTAAAATCTATACATTATTAGACTCTTTGATGCTTGTGGAACATTCTTCTTGTTACTGTAGATGCTTTGGGGCATATTTTAAATTTGTGATTTCTTTATGAATGCTAATATGCTCTAGTCTAATGCAGCAGAATTTTTATTGCTGTTATTGCTAATTTGCTGCCAAGTCTTGTGTCTTAGGAATCTGCTTAATTAGCTTTCTTCAGTTATATCTCTCTCTTATCTTCTCTTAAAAAAACACAAAACACATTTACATCTAGAAAAAAATATGGGACCTGATAGTTTGTTGCATAGGCAACATATGGATTCTTCTGAATTTATAAAATAACTATTGACAAACCTGATCAGTTTTTCCTGCAAAAATTATCTACTCCATTCTTTTCTATAATTTCAAGATGAAATTGCTTATGTTTATGTTTCAGTGGTTATTGTTTATGTCTATAAATGATGAGGCTTGCAATACGAGAATGCTTTAATCTTTTTGGCACTCCCTTGAACATTTTGTTTCCTGAAACTTTTCAGGGTAATAGCCTCATGAGAATTCTTAATGTGGCTGCTTTTGCTGTATCCGGATATGCTTCAACTGAAGGAAGAATTTGCAAGCCATTTAATCCATTATTAGGAGAAACCTATGAAGCAGACTATCCAGATAAAGGCGTTCGGTTTTTCTCTGAGAAGGTTCCATGTCTTCACCTAGTAGTTTGATAACATGTCTAATGAGGTCTTTTTTTTTTCTGGATTTTTGCATTTAAAGTATGTTATTGTTCCAGATCCTTACTGCCTAAACTTGCTCCGTAAAAGAAAAAACTTTTTGAACTTCAACTGAAAATGGCCTGATCCTGTGTGATATGCTTATGTTTAAACCCCTATTTACAATTTTCTGATTAACTTACCAATTCAAAGTACAAGCCAATAGATTTCCTAATATCTTATAAATATGAATTTATGGACATTATACGCATTTAATAAGTCATTATATGCATTTTTGGACTCAATATTTGACATTGCCACTGCTGCCGAAATCATACTGATGCTCACCGGATTAATTAGAAGCATTGGAGAAGTTTGGACCCGGAATCTTATATCTAATTAGATGTGGACATGATTTTTGATGTCAGTAATGGTCGGAAGAGAATTCAGATTCAATATTTTGTATTTCTTTCTTCGACTAGAAGGCATTAGGAGGATTTTGTACTTTTTCTTCTGGTCCTGGGGGAAGGGCATAATGAATAGATGTAAAAGGTAAGATTGCGAGAAAATCTAATGTCGAGGATGTTTTTGTGAGCACCAACATGAATCCGATAGAGATATCCAAAGAAAGTAAGTGGTCTTTAAAGGAAGACATCTGCAAAGTTAATGAGCTTAAAATTAACCTGCTAGCAACTTCTGGAACAAAGAACTCATAGGCAGATTACTGGTTCTTTTTTTCGGGCAATTTGACTTTAATTTTGTTGGACTGATACAATCATAGAGTTGATGCAATTATAATGGTCGGTGCAGTATTCATTTTTTTCATCTTTCTTAGGGGTGGCATTTTGTGCCATTATCCCAATATAGCTTTTATGGCTCTGTTTGATTTCCCCAGCCATTCCTTGCAATTACAAAATGGCTGAGATTGGTTTCATTTTTGTTCAGGTTAGTCATCATCCAATGATTGTAGCATGTCACTGTGAGGGCACTGGATGGAAATTCTGGGGGGATAGCAATCTGAAGAGCAAATTTTGGGGTAGATCAATCCAGCTTGACCCAGTAGGTGTTTTGACTTTAGAGTTTGATGACGGAGAAATTTTTCAGTGGAGTAAGGTATGATGCAAATGATTTATCCCATTTAGTTTTTACTTAAATTGAAATTCTTTATGGGCCTTCAATTTTAAACATGGAAATTACTTTTTTTCAGGTTACAACATCAATATACAACCTCATACTGGGTAAGCTGTATTGTGATCATTATGGCACAATGCGCATTGAGGGCAATCGTGATTATTCATGTAAGCTGAAATTCAAGGAGCAGTCAATTATTGATCGAAATCCTCACCAGGTGCGTGGATTTCCTTTCAACTGTCTATACCCTCAGATGTGACTAGCATTTAGGCTTTAACATTGTTACCCAAGCTAATGAGGATGCAGAAATTGTGCCTAACACCAATTGAAAGTTGTCATATTGCTGTTCAACCAATTATGGAAGCTAGGAGAGCTGTGGAATCTTTTGATCAGTTTCATCTTCCTTTATTTATTTTTTTTTGTGCAGTATTCATTTGATTAGTTGCATCTTTTCTTTAGTTTCGCTGTTTTTATTGTAACATTCATGGTGTCTTCTTGAACCACTATTTTGGGGATTAAAGAGCAGATTTACCAGGTTTGAGTGGTATTCCCTGTATATTCATTGATGATGTTTTAATAACTAAAAACTTAGCCATATACATGGTCAGAGGGTTGAGAATCCAACAGTTGAAATGCTTACGTAGATATGTGGGTAGAACTGATCAGTGTAGGCCATCTTGCAAACTTTGTCAGGTTGATTTACCTTTTTTTATATCATATGCTTATTCTGGCTCAATAGCTATAGAGAGAGTGAACTTTTTTGCTTTTTTTGGTGGCAAATATTCTTATCTATTTGTTTCTTCTTGTGCTTTTTTTTCAGTAACAAATTGAAAGATTTGTTCTTTACAAAATAAAAAGAAAAAAGAACGTTTTTTTTTTCTTAGTAACAAATTTATGTTCTGGTTTTTCTCTCTCCCCCAGCATGATTTTGGCTATAGAAGATTGAAGTGATATGACATGGCTAGTACCACCATTCTTTAACTAGTAGGATGTGATAGCATAATGTGAAATCGGATATTTCCAAGTTTAAAACCACTAGTTGTCTGCATATCCAATGATTTATAGAATTAGATCTCCCACATTAGTTTTATGTGCAGTGTTTCTGGAAATATACTTGCTCTGGAAGAATAGAGGAACAGCAACTTGAACTTAATAAATTGAATTTTAAGCCTTTGAAACCACACCTTTTACCTTAATCTTTAATTATGGCCAGAACCTACAGATTTGAGTTTGCTTGTAGGTCTGGATGTGCTACACTAGCTTTTCTGTACCGTGCTTTTTGAAATGTACTTGTTGGAAAAAATATGTGCACAACAACCTCAAGTTAATAAAAATCGAATTTTAAGCCTTTAAAGTGAACCTTTTACCTTAACTCAATGTTACTAAAATTTACCCAACATAATGCTAATAATTTAGTAAGTTATATACAGCTACAAATGGCGTACACGGTTATCCATAAAAGATAATGTGTGAAACAAATTGGGAAGAACATATCGGTAGGAGTACAATAAGTTGCCTTATTTGCTATGGTTTTTGAATGTCTGGGTCGTGTGTTGAAAAACCATAGAAAACACTGTAGTTTCCTTTACAGAGAACCTCAAGGATGCATATTTATTTCAATTGACCTCTCTGTCACATTTGGTTAACTCCTGCTGGATTAACTAATTCAAGCAGTAAATAATCATTTAAGTGCTTCATGTGCTAAGATTTTTGTTGATATGACTTGTTGGGGTACTCGACCTTTTAACTTTCTGTCTGATCCATGTATTAGTTAGTGCTTTAAAACACAAAATGGGAAAGTTCAATTTTATGACATGAATGCGCAAAGGTTTATACGTTTACTCTTTCCTTTACTGATTTTTTTTTCTATGTACTAAGAAAAGAGTGTGAAGATGTAGTAATAGAATTGAATAAGAATTATTATTTCTCTCTATGTTTTTTAAGTTACTATCATTCACCATTAGCGATTTTGCGAAAGTTAACCGTTGTCTTTTTTTCATCAGGTCCATGGTATAGTTCAAGATCAAAATGGAAAGACGGTGGCAACCCTATTTGGAAAATGGGATGAAAGCATGCATTTTGTTTATGGCGACTGTTCAGGGAAGGGAAAGGGACACGAGTCTCTCTCAGAAGCCCATTGCCTCTGGAAACGAAGCAAGCCTCCTGAATTTCCAACTAGATATAATTTAACACGCTTTGCCATCACATTGAATGAGCTCACTGCTGGGCTAAAGGTGATTTTTGTGTCAAGCTCGCTGCAATATTCCAACTTTGCGTGCACATCTTATTTTGAACTAAATGGTTAGAGGGACCTGAAATGTCCCTCTTTTTTGGCTTGAGAGCCTGAACTGTGATGTGTTTTTTTTAATATGTTCTCACCTGAAATGTGCATATTTGCATTGCGGTGCCTGAGACGTGGACACATACTGTGTCTGATGGATAAATGGAATGGTTTCACTTGAATTCACCATGCTGATGCCTGCCCCTTTCTTTTTTAAAGTTCACGTTTGTTTTGAGCGATGATTCCCAATTCGATTTTTATATGCAGGAAAAATTGCCACCTACTGATTCAAGGCTTAGACCAGATCAACGGCATTTGGAAAGTGGGGAGTTTGAAATGGCAAATTCAGAGAAATTGCGCCTAGAACAGCGGCAACGGCAGGTAGGTCATCTAACAGTGAACCTAAAACAAAAATTTTATTTTGAGTAAGAACTCGTACATTTTAATAACTAATGACATTAACACACTAATAACAATACAGTCAACTTCATAACAAGAAAACAACACAATTGATCTCTTAATGGGAACTTACAGGAGACACACATCCTGATTTAAATAACACATCCTCTTAGAGAGTGATAAAACTACCAGTCATCCAGCTGGAAGAATTGGTCAAAGCACACAAATTTGAGTCATGCATCTAGGTGCTTGAGTTTATTATGCCATCATAAAATCAAGAGTAGCATTTAGTCCACTTGGATGGCTTATTTAAGGCCCATATATATGTTATGCATAAATAATGAGTTAAGGCCTACGGAACAAAATAATACCATTTTTAAAATGACTTGGAGAATGATGTAGGTGTCCGTGATCTGAATTATAACAAGCGTCAGTTAGGTTGAGAATAATGTAAGATAGCGAAACAATGGAATAGATTGATTAGAGAAAAAAAAATAGGATAATTGTCTAGAAAAGATGGAATCCTGGTTGGTTTTGTTAAGGGTACTAACAGGATCTTGTATTGGTGATTCAGGCACGGAAGATGCAAGAGAGAGGTTGGAAGCCTATGTGGTTTGAGAAGGATAAAGGAAGTGGCACATACCGTTATATCGGCGGGTATTGGGAAGCCAGAGAAGAGGGGAAATGGGATTCATGTCCGGACATTTTTGGCCAAATTCCTTCGGATCAGATGTTAGACTGAATTGAAATATTACATTTACCATGCTTTCTAATTCTTTTTTCCTTCCCCTTTTCTCCATTTTTTACGGGGTAGTGGCAAAAGACTGCTGATATGAGCAGTTGGAAAGGTGCCTCTCCCGTGTTATCCTTGTAAGTGAAAGTAGAAGGCGTTTGCAGGTAATAATAAAAGAGAAATTTTTTTTTTTTTATGTTTCCTTGTCTTCCAGTTTCGGAACCAGTAACCTGCAAAAGTTAAATGGCTTTTTAACCAGAACGGGATCAATCCAAAAATTATACCCTCACTTCACCTTACTAAACCATATGGAATATCAACTTAGAACTCTACATGAACGCGCCCCCTGAATGAATTGATATCAAATAAATTAGTGGTGATAACCTATGGGGGGAATTCAGCCACGAAGCAACAAGGCTGAAGTTGGCTAAACATGGATTATGTACATGGGTTCGCTTTATTTTTATGGGAATTTTTTAGTGTCAATTGACTTTTTTTTACCATCACATTAGCAGACATATATGAGAACTTTTATATCAGCAAGTAACGAAGAGGATATCATTGTCTCGCCGTTAGATCTTCAAGCATATTTATATTAGTACCGGTTAAAATAAACCTTTTGAAGTGACTCCCTCCACATCCCAACAAATAAAAATAATCGTCTTTTATTTTGTTCACTTGAATATGATAATCAATTTTATAGAACTAAAGATTGAGATCATTTGTAAAAACACACTCTTAATTTGGCCTCCAAAATAAAAATATGTAGTCTTTGTAAACTACATATGTTAGGTTGGTTTCAAGTATCAACACACGTTATCTTGCTTGTCTCTTAGCAGAACCTCTATCTCTGTCTCTTCACATTTAATTGAAGCCTCTGTAGTTATTTGTAGAGCCAAAAAGCTTAAACCAGCTTTCCACCACGAGACCCCTTCCCTCACCCAAAAGGAAGTTCATTTTTTAGGTCTTGTTTGTTTGTACACTTGTTTATTTCTCTTTCAAAATAGTTTCAATCAAGGATAAAATAGTATGAAGAGAAATTTATTCTGATAATAAAAGTTCTGTAAGTTAGAGATAATACAGAACGCATTATACATATATGTGGTAGTTGTTAGCATTTGAGCCATTGTTGAGCGTGGTTTCTATTTACATATAAGCCGCTATGAGCTTTCTGAATAATAGAGTCTGCCATTATTCACCATGGATTGATATCTACCCGTTGCCAGGATATTTATAGGCTTTTTGACCCGTTTTTAGCACCTTTTGTATCCAACAAAATCCTTTCTACAGTTTTTTATTTTCATTTTTTAAAAAACTTTTTTGGGTTTTGTAAAGCTTTGAACCCATCAAACTTAATTCTTCTCTCTCTCTTATATAAACAATGACGTAATGGGTATTTGTATATTGATAGAAGAAATAACAGCTCTAGCTATACAGCTTGAGCCTGATACTACAACGTTTTTTGTTTTTTAAAATTTGTTAATAAATTTGCTGGTTCTCTGTTTTCTGTTCTTTGGATGATAGATGATGATGATGGATGGATGGGTGACCCAACAGAATCCATATCCCACTACCTGCAAAAAGAAAACACAATCTTAACCGTCCAATCAAATCTTGACCAATCAATCAACGCCCCTTAAACTGAGGGGACCCGTCCAATTCAACCCATAACTCAACGGATGTTTTTTGATGACGCCCTTTTACATCACATTTTTCCAGAGCCTAATCTTTAGCATCCTCTTAGTTTCTCATGGATTCTGGTGTCAATTGCAAGGAAAAAGGTGATGGGTTTTCTTTCTTCGTTTAACTACAGACAGAGCTGTAGAGGCGGCTAATTGTGACTCTCCATCAGCTCAACTTGTCACATATTTGCTTCCCTTCTTTTAGAATCTTTTTATTACCATCATCTCTTACATATGTACATATATATATATATATATAAATTTATTGTTAACATCAATTAGGGTTTTGGTGGGTGTTAAGTAAATAATTTTTCTTTGCATGAATCATATTGCTCTCCATCTATCTACATGTGGTAGGACAGCAATCAAGTTTGTTAAGTTATTATAATGACAAAGACAGTAATTAAATTGACAATGAACACATCAAACTCAATTTGCCAAAAAGAATAAGAATCCAATTTTATCAAAACTAAGTATTTAAAACATATTGTTTTAATTCTACTTTATGAACCCAATTTTATTATCTTTACGTTGGCTTTAATTTTAAAAACCATAATTTTCTAATAAATTGCATAAAAATTCTTAATCTATATAGTAAAAAAATTATTCAGAACTAAAACCTTAAAAAGTACTACATGGGTGTAAACGAGATACCCTTCAAATTTTTTGGGCCAGAAACAAGAATAAAGAGGGAAGAAAGTAGTGGCGTAAAGAGGAAAGCGTGAGGGAGTAGTAGTTTGTTTAGTAAGGACGAGCGAGAAGAAGAAGAAGAAGATGATGAAGAAAAGCGACGAGGTAGAGAATATTCACAGATCCTCATAGAAGCATAAAGGGAATATCGTATGTATTGTGTGTGTGTATATACACATATTTACAGTGCGTGTAAGATATTGTTTTTGTAAACAAATAAAAAATAAATAAATACAAGATGAAAACTATTACTACAAGAAAGCTTTTTTCTTTTGAAAGAAAAATTAAAATTTTAGGGAAAACCCAGAAAAGAAGGTGGGTGGGGAGGTGAATTTTTGTAATTTAAATTTAATTAAGTTTGAAGGGGAAAACGACAAAGGCCGAGGCACACAGCTATTTCTGAAAATTTGCAGGCAATTCAGTTTTTGCAGAGACCATCTCCTTAATTCACATTTTTCCCTCTTCTTCTTTTCTTACCAAAATCTAATTCAAACAAAATATTATTTGGGTCATCACGTTAATCACTTTCCCCTGTCAAGAATTAGAAAATGAGAAGTCAAAATGATTTTCTAGGGAGCACCTCAGATTACTAACTTGCTGCTTGGAGCAGTAACCTTGAAATCCTTAATGTATGTACATATATATATATATATGTATATATTTGTCAAATTTTGAATTTAAAATATATATTTGATGAATTAATTATGAAATAAACGGGGTCGAAAAGCATTTATTACAAATATCTGGTGGAGATAAAAAAAGAAACGGCGTGTTAGACATTAACGGACTACGCACGTGCTGGGTGGGTCAGTTGGAGCGCGTGAACCCACCGCCCAACCTGTCCTCACCACTCAAAAAAAAACCCCCCCATTTAATCTGATCGATTGCCGTATTTCAATTTCTCAATTTCTCAAATTTCTCATTTTTGGGGGAAGGGAAATTTGTTTGTATATATAATTTAGGTGTTTGTATATATACTGACAACAAACCCCCCCAACTGCCTTGTCCTTTCCTCTTTTGTTAATTTATCTTATTTTTACTTAATCCTATTTAAGATGATATTAATAAAATGCAATCATGGAATCGATGATACTAATAAAGAATATTCAAAGATTAATCATCGTATTCTCCTCTACCAACTATTATATTTCTTCCACTTATTGCTTCCTGGGCTTTTTACTTACACATATACATACATACATACATACATAGATACATACATATAATCAAATATAAAAACCCAATAAATTAAAATTCTCTCAACAAACTTTTTCAAACTCAATTTATTATATTAATTGATTACTCTTTTCAAATATGGTATTACCCCAATATATTTACAGAGGAAAACAAACAACCAAAGCATATTATTTACTTACTTCTTTTTCAATCTACTGTCCACACATGTACGTGTTTGTGCATGTCGTGTATACTCTAATATTTGGTCACATACACACGTGTAAATAACTCATAGGCGCTTATATGTGGAGATGTAAGTAGTAAGGCAACTCTTACAGAAGAGTTTGAATGTATTGCAATCATGGACTTGACATTACAGTATGGATGCATATTATATTATATACATGGAAAATAATATATTAAAAACAGATTCAACGATGGGCATTATATACATAAGATATCCTTAAAAAAATAATTAAATAAAAGGGTATATATCGTATACGTATATAGAGATTATAAATTCGTGGACGGTTACCAAAGTATTAATTAATTTATAAAATCAAAAACTTGTATTTTAATATATTTTTTAAAAAAAAAAAAAAAAAAAATTAGATGATAAGAAGGGATTACTTGATGATGCATAAATACGTAAAATAAAATTTGAATTTAATTAATTAAAAAAAGTTAGATGGGTCCCAGAAAATTGGTAAAGAGAGAGAAATGATTGGGCAATTGGGGCGTGGGTTGGCAATCCCATCATCTACGGCCAAAAAAATACAGCAAGTTACGTGGCAACATCAGGTGGAAGGCACAGCCGGGGGAACACGTCCAAGGTGGTGTCCTTTGAATGGTCGATGTGGCAACGTCGCATGTCGGACTCTTCGAAAGCGACGTCGTTTAAGGTCCCACTCCACTCTCCACTCCACTCCACTCCGCACCTCCCAACTGTAAAAGCGACTGTTTGGCTTCATCTTGGCAAAATAAATCTGTTTTTTTTATTCAACCAGAACTCGAGTCATTACAAGAAAATTATAATAAATGATGAGTAACGCATTTGATAATATTTCGTATTTATTTTAATTAATAAATAAATATCAGTCGTCGAAATTGATAATTAGGGATTAGTGTTATTAATTTAAGACCAATTAATTGGAGAACACGACTTAAATGTACGCGTAATCAGAGTATGTGCTGATCCTGTAACTCTGTTTTCTATTTAATTAATTAATTAATTAACCAAGAGGAAGGATTGGGATCATTAAACAATGCTAACCGTTGTAGACTCCATTTGCCACGGAATTGTAATTTATAAAACGCGAGGTTATATCTTACTTAATGCTGACCCATCAATATCATAATAATAATATTAACGCCGTCTAGTTGCCTCTAACTCCGTCTCTTGCGACTAATAAAAAATTAATTAATGAAATTTTAATTGTATTATTATATAAATAATTATTAAAAATTCTACATAATATTTTAACTATTGAAATTTTTATAGTCTCTGCGGAAGAAGAAAATGGTAAGTGGGGACAAAAAAGCTTTACTGAGTACTACGGATGGATTTTAATTATATCTTTAAAACTATACAATGGATATTATAAATTTTGTGTATATTATTATTATTAGTCATTATGCTTGCGTCTCAACGAATACATCTTATTACATAAATTTTTTATCTTGTATATTACTTACATGTTTGTCAATTACTTGTGTGCGCGCGCGCGTGTATATATATATATATATATATATAATTCTAGTTACCTATACAATGTACTAGTGAAAAATACGTCAATGTTTTAAAATTAAGGTGGCAGTGTATGAAGAAATACACGAGGAAATTATTTATTAGCAACAAAACATTTATTAATTAAATAATTTTTTATCTCGTTATTTAATCAGGCAGCAAAAAAAACTAAAGAGCTGGAGACAGACGTACTTTGAGAATCTTTTTAAAATTATCCATTATAATTTTAATTAAAAAATTAGAGGAATCCTAATTATGTGATTAACGAAGATCTTTATTTTATTTCAACATTATGTATTTTGGTGGTTCAGATTACCGTACATATATTTTTTTTCTTTGTTAATACATGTATAATTACAATAAAAATATGTAAGTAGGGGCAATAAAATAGGTGGATTAATAAGCAAAATATTAATTTTGGTTATTGTATTATTTTAAAATAATTTATTTTATTATTAACGTGGTTTATATTAAACACTACGTATTCGACGACAATATAATATATGACAGTGAAATTTTTGATTCCTACAACATAAATTAGTTTAATTAAAAAAAACTCATTAAAATGAAAAGATCAAAGAGTTCGCTGATTCAAACTCTGAAACCTCAAATTTCCAAATTCATTGTCTTTTCCTCCTCACATCTCACTGCAGTAATGGCTTTCATCTTCGTGCTCATTCAAGACAATGTCTAAATAAATAAATAAAAATGAACTTTCCTCAATATTTATTTATTTATTATTATTATTTTATTTTTACAATATATTTGTATATGACTCCCTCGATTTTATAATAACTTTTTTTGGGCATTAAAATTGAAATTTCAAACTCTTTTACACTATTAAGAACTTCTTGAATAATTTATTTTTCTGACTTTTTCTTTTTCACTAATGACTGCAGTATTTTATTTATTTTTAATAATAAAAATATATATAATATTATCGGTCGGTCAGTGTGAATTTTAATGAAAGCTTGAAAATACATTAAAAAAAAAAAATTACATTAGAAGGATCAAAAACTCTTCATGCTGAGCAATTGCATTATGGTTATCGCCCAACACCCAATTAAAAGTCATAAACAAATACTCATCCCGGCAAACTCGAGCTTCGTTGAAAATTTATGCAATAATGTTTTCCTTTCCTCGTCGTGCCTTTTTCCAACGATTCTTTCTTCAACAAATGACAACACATGTCTTGAAGTCATCTTTGATAATAACTCCAACAAGAGCTCGAGGAGGAATAAGATGTGATTTAAGAATTTAGAGTTTTCGAGTTAAAATCAATAAACCAATTTTGTTATTGTTTATATGAATTAGTTTTTTAATCAAATTGATTTATATTGGGGAATCAAAAAATATATTTACACGTTGTGGTATTGAACATGTGGCATTTAATGTGAATAATGATCATTCAAAATGTATCAAATATGATTTACGAGACAATTTTACTAACACCATAATAATCAGACTAAACTAATGATTTACATATTTTTTTAATAAATTTTGGAGTTGATTTAAATAAATAAATTAAAATATACTTTGAACACTTTCTATAAGCTTAAGGTAAAATAAAATAGTATGACTAAAAAATTAAATAGTATAGAAACTTATAAACTATTTTAGCATAACTCATTAGGCATGTATGTAAATTGATTTTATATAATTTATGATGAATTTAGATTTTTATGTTTAAAATATCAATAATAACCTGTTTAAATGAATTCACACTTTAAAAAAAATCATTTTTTTATATTAAAAATAATAAAAAGAAGAGGATAAGAATTAAAAAGCAGAAAAATATTTGAACCAAAAAAAACTAAATCGTGCTTTTCATATAATAATCAACCGGTTTTATTGGGTTACTTTTGTTAGCTTCTAGATATTTATTCCTTCGTCACAAATATATAGTAAATGTTAACTTAATTATATGAAAAAGTAAATAAATTAAAATTAATTTCAACCTATTAAATATTATTAATAGTGCAATAGTAAATATATATTATGTTATATTAAAAAAAAAAATTATTTACGAGATAATTAAAAATTAAAAAAAGAGAACGTAATAATAATAATAATAATAATAATAATAAATCATATCTCTGTCATTTGAAAAAGTTAATTTCTTGAACTGCAGTGTTGATATAATGGGGGAAGACGTTAATTACTAAAAGTATGATTAATGAAATTATTAAATATGAAATTACGGTTAATTAATTAGGATTGAGCCAAAAATTGTCTGTCACGATTCTTCTACAAATGCTTTGTAGTGCATTGAGATTGACGTGGATGTCTCCAATTGCCACGTGCACAAATTTCACCATCTTCGGTGTGTGATTTAAACATAATACTAATAATAATAATAATTAATAGAGAATAAAATATTAATGGTGTGATTAATAATTAATTAAACATATATCCTCATGGATTATGGTGCTAATTGTTAAGGTTGTCATTAATTGGTGTGTTACAAGACAGGAGGGCGTTGTTTGGATTAAACAAAAAAAGAGAGTGGATGTGGGGGGTTGTCTTTCAAATCCTATGGATTGGGATCCAATGAGGGTTTTCACTTTGATCAATTACCAAACAAAAAAAGCTCTATTATGACATGCCTAATTACGAGATCAAAATCATATATTTCTTCACATTTAAATTTATATATATATTTAAATATTTAATCGGCATATTTTTCAATTAAAATTTAATATATTAACCGAATTGAAACTTAAAAAATATATATATATATATATACACTCAAGAATATTATTCTTACATAAAAAAAAACAAAATTATTATTAAATTATTTTGTTTGGGTCAAAAAATTAAATAAAAAAAAGCACTTTCTATTTAATGGTTGGTTGATATTCAAATTGGAGGATTGACAGACTTCACTTAAATGGGTCATGGCCGCACTTAAAAATTAGAGTTGAATTACGGAAACGTTTTATGGTGTAACCACGTTTGACAATGATGATAAAGAAGAGTGAGATTTATTTTTACTAATAATGTTTTCCTTGGTTTATTAATCCTGATTATTTTAGCAGAACAAAAACTCTAATTATAGAATGTAAAATCCACCTACCAAAATGTGGGATTTACAATTTTAATTTTTTTTTAATATAAAAAGAATCAAATAAATCTTCAAACACGACACTGCTAACTGTAAAACGCAGTCTATGGAATTAGAAGCAGAGAAGGGACAGGGGGAGAGGACCACAAGAAGAAAAAAAAAAAAAGGGGGGGTGGAACGACGCCATTAAGAATGGCATTTGTGTAATTAAGTGGAAAAGGGAAAGGGCAAATTGGATGAGAGAGTAATTTACGTAGTTAGACTCAGTTGCATTTCCTAGGCGATCCCGTCGAGTCACTATGAAAATCCAAAGAGAAGGTAGATACCGCTGTTAGTCCCAAGAAAAGAGAAATTAACAGTGAAACACGAGGGCATATTCGTCATCCAAAATATATGCGAAGATGGAAAAGTAAAATAAAATAAAATCACTTCTCTTGTATTGCAGCAACGTTCCCTAGGCAAAAGCCGGCTCATTACTCTCTCTAATTTTAATTTATTTTTAAATATATATTTTTTTATTTTTCAGTTTCTCTCTCTCTCTCACACTCTATCTTCTTCTCTTTTGTGTGCTTGTGCTGTTTGTGTTAGCAGGATTCCCACCTATTTTCTCCCAAAACAGAAAGCACTTAAAGAGAGAGAGAGAGAGAGAGAAAGAGAGATAAAGGGAAAGGTGTAGAGAGAGAAAAGACAAGAGAGGCGGAAGAAGAGAGATTTCTAGAGAGTGAAAGCTCCCAAAGGAAAGTAAATCCACCGGAAATGACTCTCCCCGGCGAATCCGTTCCCTCCCTTAGTCCAGACAAAATATTTATTGACCAAATATAAATGAAATCCCTTCCAAAACACCAGATTCCCCATTTTTTCTCTCACGACACCCACAAACAAATGCAGTGATAAGACCTAAGAGATTAGTATTAGTTGGATTAGAGAGGGCAGATATACGAGGGACGGAGGAGAGTGGGTTTTTTTATGAGTCGAAAATGCGTGAAGCTTTAGTGGTTGATGAGCCCAGCGACGTAGCATCCTGCACCAAGAAGAAGAAATCGGAGGAGGATTTCAGCAAGGACCAGAAGCAGCAGCAACTACACCAAGAGGAAGAAGATCTAATATTCGCTCCGGCTCCGGTGGTTCGGACCCGATCCCAGGCCGCTAGCCGCCGTGTCACACCCACGACCTCTCTGGTTCCCTGGAGCGGTCCCGGGGCTACCGTAGCTTCTGGGTCGTCTGGTACGACGGTTGAGAAGGTCCTTCCTAACGGGGATCTCTACATGGGGAGCTTCTCGGGAAACGTACCGCACGGATCGGGGAAGTACCTGTGGAAGGATGGATGCATGTATGAGGGAGAGTGGAAACGTGGGAAGGCATCGGGCAAAGGCAAGTTCTCGTGGCCATCAGGCGCAACCTTCGAGGGGGAGTTCAAGTCTGGGAGGATGGAAGGTTTCGGCACTTTTATCGGCTCCGATGGCGACACCTATCGCGGCTCCTGGAGCGCTGACCGCAAGCACGGCTACGGCCAGAAGCGGTATGCAAACGGTGACTACTACGAGGGCTCCTGGAAGCGTAACCTGCAGGATGGCCAAGGTCGGTACGTCTGGAAGAACGGAAACGAGTACGTCGGTGAGTGGAAGAACGGCGTCATTTCCGGCCGAGGAGTCTTGATATGGGCCAACGGCAACCGCTATGATGGACAGTGGGAAAACGGCGTGCCGAAGGGCAACGGAGTCTTCACCTGGCCGGACGGCAGCTGCTACATTGGAACGTGGAATGAAGACAATGTTAAGATTCAACAGCTAAACGGCACGTTTTATCCCGGCAGCAACGTGGTAACCAGTAACAACGGGAATGGTGCAGGCAGGGAGTGTTGCCTGAAAGGGATCGAGGGTAACAATCTGATGGTGACTGCAACAAGAAAGAGATCATCCGTTGATGGTGGGAGGGGGAGCTTGGGGGTCGAGAGGAATTTCCCCAGGATTTGCATATGGGAGTCCGATGGAGAAGCTGGGGATATTACTTGCGATATAATTGATAATGTGGAGGCATCCATGATTTACCGCGAGGGGATTGCAGTGGATCGAGATGGGTTTCGGCAGTTCAGGAGAAATCCCTGCTGTTTCAGTGGTGAGGTGAAGAAGCCTGGCCAGACCATTTCCAAGGGTCATAAGAATTACGATTTGATGCTCAACTTGCAATTGGGTATCAGGTAACTTGTTTTTCCTGGTTGGTTGGATTTCTCTTGTTAATCTGTTATTGCTTTCCAGAGTTGGGTTTCATTGAGGTTATTTATGTAGGCATTCGGTTGGGAAGCACGCTTCAATATTGGGGGATCTCAAACCCAGTGATTTTGACCCCAAGGAAAAATTCTGGACACGGTTTCCATCTGAAGGATCCAAGATTACGCCGCCTCATCAATCTGTTGAGTTCAGATGGAAGGACTATTGCCCCATGGTGTTCAGGTACTGTCTCAATCTTTTTTAATCTTATCGGCAATCTTGATTGCTATTTCCGTCCACTTTTCTATCCTTGAAATGCGGAGATAACGTTATTGAATTTACGAGCTTAATATTGTTCTGGACATTTTGGATGATTGTGATTGCAACATGAACAAGAAGAAATCCGTATCTTGTGTGGCATAACCATTAGATTATCAAATTCGTTTTTGACGATTCTGGGTTTGACTGGGTTTATTTTCGTCCTTGATTTTAGGCATTTAAGGGAGCTCTTCCAAGTGGATCCTGCTGATTACATGCTAGCTATTTGTGGAAATGATGCCCTTAGGGAACTTTCTTCCCCTGGCAAGAGTGGAAGTTTTTTTTACCTTACGCAGGATGATAGATTTATGATTAAGACAGTGAAGAAGTCTGAAGTCAAGGTTAGTTTCGGCCACTTGTTTTACTTTTTCTTTCTTAAAGCTAATCTTCGTTGGCATCAGTGGCATAATTAGGGATAGACAATTAGGTTTGGTTTCTCTTCCAATTTGTGGCTTGCCTAATCAAACAAAATACTCCTGTTTGAGAGTTGGGGTAACTAGGTTGGACCTTGGACCTGAGCATTTTCTATCTTGGTTCAGGTGCTGATTAGGATGCTTCCAAGTTATTACCAACATGTCTGCCGGTATGAAAATTCACTTGTGACCAAATTCTATGGCGTGCATTGTGTCAAACCTGTTGGTGGCCAAAAGGTATGTGTTGGAGGACGCTGATTTTGATTTATTAGAGTCAAGTGGATTACTTTTCATAGAAGTTTCTCATGTTGATTAACTTCTGTTTCTGTCACTCAGACCCGCTTCATTGTCATGGGCAACCTGTTCTGCTCAGAATATAGAATCCATAGGCGGTTTGACCTCAAGGGGTCCTCCCATGGCCGAACAACAGATAAGTCTGAAGAGGAGATTGATGAAACCACGACCTTGAAGGACCTGGACCTCAATTTTGTGTTTCGTCTCCAGCGAAATTGGTTCCAGGAACTAATCAAGTAAGCTGGTTTAATGTCTACTGAATACACCTTTTTGGCAATTTTTGAAGCCCAGCTCCATTTTTTTTTTCTTTTTGGATTATTAGCATAGTCCTTTTAACATTGGTCCAAATCTTTTCAGGCAAATTGATCGAGATTGTGAGTTCTTGGAAGCTGAGAGAATTATGGATTATAGTCTCTTGGTTGGTCTCCATTTCCGGGATGATAGTACAGGAGACAAAATGGGATTGTCACCATTTCTTTTGCGTTCTGGTAAGCTTACTTAAGATTGCTTCTTTTTCTGTAATTCGTGTGTCACTTTCTTGGAACAAGTACGACTGCAGAATGACAATTTTGGTTTACTTGTGCAGGCAAGAAGGACTCTTATCAAAATGAAAAGTTCATGCGGGGTTGTCGTTTCCTCGAGGCTGAACTGCAAGATATGGATCGAGTTTTGGCTGGCCGGTAAGTTTTCACTATCATCTTTTGGTCATTCTAGTTGATTCTCTAGTTAACCGATTAACTGGTTTTGATATGATTGATTGATTAATATATTAATAAAAGAAAATACCTGAAAAGATTGAATTTTATTTGGGGTTGACTATATATATTATTTCTTATGACAGACAATTGGGAGAATATGTAGTGGTTGAACTTTGTCTTCCCGGTTTTGATGGCAATAAATGTGGCAATTATTTTTCTCAATGAATTAAATCGTTTTCATAGGAACAATTGAAAGTGGCTTGGCGATTTTGTGGAGGGTAGTTTAGTAGACAACAGTTGTTAGTGGGCCTTATGATGTGGTCCTCTGCCAAAATACTAAATAAGAACCTAGACTTTTCTAGAATTTAATTGCCATGAAGACCCAGGGTATGATTTTTATAACAACATGGGCAATCTATTTTCTCATGATTCTGATTCTGTACTCCTTCAAAGGTAAAGATAAAATTTTGTGGATTATCCAACACCCTAGCTAGATCATTCTGTAAGCAAGGTAAATCATAGAAAAAGATTGGTGAAATTGCCCAGGAGAGATGATTATTAATATAGAAACTTGTATCTTGTTTAACAGGAGACCGTTGATCAGACTGGGGGCAAACATGCCTGCAAGAGCTGAGCGGTTGGTTAGGAGGAGTGACTTTGATCAGTATATATCTGGAGGAGTAAACCATTTAACCCCTAGTCGCAACGGTGAGGTATATGAAGTAGTTCTTTATTTTGGGATCATTGATATCTTGCAAGATTATGACATCAGCAAGAAATTAGAGCATGCCTACAAATCTTTACAAGCAGACCCTAGTTCTATCTCTGCTGTGGATCCAAAACTCTACTCGAAGAGGTTCCGAGATTTCATTGGAAGAATATTCATAGAAGACAGGTAGCAGTTGGGTAAAACTAGAAGTAAAGACGGTGGCATGAGAAGGGTTATTGGTGATCAACCACATCTCAAATGAACCATAACCGAGCCAAATACAATGGTAGAACAAACATCCCTTGGTGATGCAGGTTGAGCATACAGTGATAGAAGATGAAGCCACTGGAAATTGCGGTGTGGGAGAACTCGGGGGAACGGCAAGTTAGTCTTTGGGATTGGTTATGGCTGAATTTTAAACATCAGTCACGGGTAGCTGGAAAAGGCAGGTGTGCTTTTTGTACATTTGGAAGGGAAATATGGAATTTGATTTCCACTTTTTTTTTTCTTTAAACATTTTCTTTGACATTTTTTTGGGGTGGGATTTATGTGGTAATATGAAATTGTGAAAGATTGTATAGGGAAATAGAAAATGTTTCCCAGACAAAAAAATTTGAAAAATGGGTTTAGGGGAAGGAGGAAGAAGTTGGAATAAGAAAAGTGTACAGAGATTATAGAAAGGACGGATAGTTATGCAAATTTTTGGGTGTTGAGAGATATTTTTAAAAAGGTTATATATATATATATATATATTAGTTTTTTATATTTGGAAAGTAAGAGGTCCCATGGGATCTCTCTCTCCCCTCTGTTTCGTTCACTTTCTCTGCTTTTATTTATCTTGTGTAGATAAAAATAAATGTGTAGTATGAAAATGGGGTCGTCTTGTTGCTTTTGCAGGAGGAGTTAAAGCATCAAAAGCAGAGAAAGATGCTTTTATTTACTGTTGTTCTGTTCCTTGTTTTATCGCCATTAAAATTTCCTGCTCACTTGTTTTGAAGAAGACGATGGATGGATGGATGGATGGATGTGGGAAGGGGTTTTTACAAAGAAAAGTCGACCCTTGTGGTCCCCACATCGATAATCCCAATCCACCGTCCACGTGGCAGGATCAATATATCTGTCTCTGATATTCCCCCGAAATTGGAAGGGTAATTTAGTGATTTCGGACAGCTCTTGGGAACTCGTTCTAGAAATCATATTTAATTAAATATACGAAGAAAAATTGTTGTCTACTGCAGAGGTCAAAGTCCTGCCCAGCTGTGGTGGAAACAACACACACAAGAGAGGGGGTGGTCTCTTTGACCTAAGTGCTCTTTTTGGAGGTTCTACTGTCTACTCGCTCAGACCCAAAGCACGGGTCTGAGCCTACTCTAGGGACGCCTATTGGTGGATGTACCTCACCGCTAACTTCCTCCTGCAAACGTGAAACTTAAAAAGTGATTATTATTATAACAATTTTCTTTGACTAAAAGAAGAAGAGAAAATTTCATCTGGAGTCTACATGTAGTAATTAGGAGTTGTGATTAAAGAGAGAGAGGAGGCAGATTGGGAGAAATTTTACTTTTTTGAGTTGTGAAGGCAATAAAGAACCCAAATTCAATGAAATAAAAATTAATGTAGTTTGATATTCAGTTCAAATAATATCGTAAAAAAAGACACAAGACAAATAAACCCAACTAGTTGAATCCACCAAATTTAAAAAAAAGTCACTATTTATTTTTAAAGAATTCCAATATTTTACTGGTATTATAATTATTTTGTCATAAAGTCGTAAATTAATAGCCACTATAATAACTTTAAAAAGATATTGTTTTAAGTAATAATCAAATAAGAAATGAAATAAAAATAAAAGATGATTGAGGGGATCATGCGAATATTAAATCAATTGTGTGTGTGTGTGTGTGTGTGTGATTCACATGTAGAGAAGGGGGGGAATAATAAAATTTGTCCATCTTCCAAAACTTTAAAAAAAAAAAATGAGTTTTTTTAAAGTGCTAACTAATGTCAATCCGCAAATAAGCCCCTGAGGTTATCATGAATTTTCCTTGCTGCTTTCTCGGCTGCCAAACACCTCAAATCCAAATATTAATTTGCAATGTATATAAATCATAGATTAGAATTGGGTGAGGGAGTGAATTATATTGCATTCATAAAAAGCATAAAAAGAAGAGTGTTTTAGTGAGTAAAATTCTGAGAGTTGGTACGGAAGAGATTTGTTTTTCTTGGGGAGCATTTATAATATACAAAAAGGTTTTGGTAGTGGTATTAATTAAAAGGAGGTTGTAGTGTTTGTTAAATTAAAAGCTTATGTCAATATCCCCCATAGCTGTAAACATTCAATATCTTCACCCGTTTCAGTTTCATTTGTAAAATGAATTACGAATTATTAATCGTAATTAACAATGAAGATTAGTTCCAATTAAAGAACACTTCATTTATGTAAATAAAGCCAGCCAATTTGTCATTCTCCGATTACAACACGCACCCAATCACCGCCATTAATCTTTTTCCTTTCTTATTTCTATTTCTTTCTTTTCCTAATCAATCCTTATATCACCTGATTATGTATGTATACTTAATCCTTTATACACACACACACACACACATATATATTACATGGAACTGATTTGTTCTATATATACTTGAGAGAAATGAATAGATTCTGTTATGGACATATACGCTTGGCTATTTTATCAACTGGAATCTACATTCTAAAACTGGTTTATCCGCAACCAAGAAATTTAGGAGGAAGATTCCTCATTCCCAAAAACTCAATAATCCCAACTATGTATGTAGATATATATATATATATATATGTACATGTACATATAGTTGATGGATGAGTAATTCCATGATGGGGACAAATCACATGCATGCAAAATATAGATTTAATATGCGTAGGGCATCACAAATGAAGGCTGTAATGGTCCCTCTGTAGATACATTATATCTTAATTAATTCACCACCCAAACCAAACTCGTCAATCATTCACACAAAGTGGGTTTGGACTTTGGGAAAATTGGGTCTCCCTTCATCTTCTATAACCATCAAGCTCACGTGTATGGTGTTGCAATCTCCATCCATCCATCCTTTCCCATACATATATGTATATCTCTGTGCGTGTGTGTGTGTATGTATATATAGATGTAACGCTTAGGGAGATAATATGCAAATTATATGGGCCCTCCTCTTCCTTCTATAATTTATTTCATTATCTTTTTTTCTCCATCAATTATTTTGGGTTCTCGCTATCATGCCAATCCTCCAAATTTCTACCACTTGTTTTGTCTGTTAATCATCCCACGAGGCAAAAGGATTCGTATAACTTCTCTTCACAATAAAATTGCTTTTCTCGTCCACCAAAAACAATACATAGATTAAGAAATTTAGTTTGCATAGATGAAAAGAGATGAATTGAAAATAATAAATTGGTTTTTATTAAATAAAAAATCCTCAAGGAGTTGGAGAAGCATATATATATATATATATATATATATATATATAAATGGAGAGATATATTAGGGTTGGAAGTGAATTAGGGAAATAACATGTAATGTTTTGAAAGGTACAAATATGAATAGAAGAATGAGAGAGATAGATAAGAAAGGATGAGTTCCTTTGGTCTCCGGATTCTTAAATGAGGTTGCGGCCACATGTCGGGGAATAGCCATTATCATACCAAACATATGGCTTGTTTGGAGGGAGACAACCCCCTCCCCATCCCCCTCTATTATTATCTACTTTTCACTAAAACCCACCTAATCTCCCTTCCAAATTAACTAATATCCAAAACATTATCATAATATATATACAGATATAAACCATCGTACGATGACAAACATTTGTAATGAATTTGAAGTCTCCTTTTTTGGTTTCTCTAATTTAAGTCATAGGGGTAAAAGTTTTCAGGCTACTTTTATTGGAACTTGTAGCAGCTACTATATATATATACACACACACACACACACACATATAAAACCAAGTCAAGCCCACCCTTTTTTGTGTTTTGACGAACTTACAATCAAATTTGAAATAACAGGAATAAGAAAACCAATAAAAAATTGATGTTTGTTAGTTTTTCGTAAATTTCTAAATTGAATTATAACTATTATACATCTAACAATATTACTACGACCATATCAATATAACTTATGTACTGGTTTTTGGGTTGATTTGTTTTGGGGTGAAAGTAATGGAATTATGAAGATAATTAAGAGTGTAATGGAGAATTAAAAAAGAGGTTTAATTGCTGGTAATGATGATTAGTGTCACATCATATGAGGTGCACGGTGACACGGCTGAAATAGGAGAAGGTAGGTGAGAATTGATAATTAATGGATGTAAGGAAAGGAGCATGGGCATCCCTAGTTTGATTTTTATGTTTTCTCGACATTACATTACTTTACTTGTCTACACCTTACTCTTATTATATTGCCGCTCCTACAACGTGATTTCCACTTTTACATTAAACCATGCACCACCCATCACACACAAATATTTATATATACGTATACATATACATCTACATCTACATCTACATCCACATATATGTATATATTTGTGTACTGCTTAGAGACAATACCACGTTTTCTCTTTGGCATAAGTCAGTCTTAATAAAAGATTGATATGAAAATACAGACTAATTCAAACTTGTAATTAATTTGCTTAAACTGTTAGGGACAAGATATTTATTAATGAGCTTAATCACTAAAAATTAATCATTATATATATATATATCTATAACAGTATTTAATTATTTATTAAAAAATTAATTAAAACTAAGAAGTGGGTATATTTATTACATAAAGATTAAATTACTTTTTTTTTTTTTTTTATAAAAAGAAATTGGGAGGATGATATATAATTAATTATTTACAAGCATTATATTGGGAATTAATTGCTGGTAGTCGTAACGTGAGGTGTGAAATAAGAAGAGGAGAGAGCATGTGGGGAAGTGTTTATATAGGAGGTCCAAATCAAATCCCAACATTGGGTTCCACTGTGGGGGGACACTACTACCTCTCTCAAATATTTTCTTGCCTTTTCTTTACGTTTATTTTATATTTATTAATTAAAATTCCATTATGATCTGAACTACCCTCATCTCTCTCTCTATATATATATATATATGTGTGTGTGTGTGTATAATCTTAGCAGGTATACATATACATATATACCATTAATGGGAGATTAGACAGAGTATCCTAACCTCAATTATGTTGTCTACACTTCCTAAAAGTTATAGAACAATCTTTTTATGTTCTCAAACAATATTTATCATCATATCATATCATGTCTTCTTTTTAAATATATTTACTACCTAATTATAAGTTATAAGAATTCCTACTCTTTATATGTACATAGTAATATAGATGATCCTCGACCTCTTCCCATTTCTACTTCAATTTATAAACATTTTTACAATGTGGGTATTTCCAATTTCCAAAATTTGAAGAATATTTGTTTTTAATTTTTTGAAATTTAGAGATGATAATAACAATTAATTTAATTGAAGGTGATGAACAAGCATGGCAATGAACAGGAAATTATGTTTTCAAAATCCCAACAAACGAAAGTTTTTAGAGAGGCATCTGCCGTGGACAAATGCTCGCGGAATTATATGTATGAAAACTACTGATATAGATATAAACATACATACATACATACATATATATATATATATATATCAAATAGTTGTGGCTTATATTTGAATGGTTTTACAGAAAAATCAAATAATTTATTTAAACACAGTAAAATTGATCTGGAATCAAAGAGACAGAGAGACGCGAACAATGTCGTTTTATGTTGATATTTTGTTTTCTTTTCTTTCGAAAGATGCGCCTATTTAAGTGAACAAATAATACTATGTGTTACATATACATATACATATACATATACATATATATATATGTTGAAAAGAAAATGTTCAGCATTTGCTGCTGCTGAATTCTATGGACCTACATGCTCAATTGTTTCGAATTATCAGGTGATTTTCTTGGTTCCATATTAACCTTTTTAAAAAAATATTATATATATATATATATATATATGTCATTTATTTGGTTCCATATTAAACTAAAGAGGCTGTTCACTATTGGGACTTGAATAATTCAATTCTAAAATTTAAAGTTTTCAATTTTTATTCCTTATTTAATAATTAGAAAATTCTAATTATATATATTAACAATATTATTGGATATTTCAACTGAGAGTTTGAATTCCTTCACGATGAATTTATAATTCCCAAATAATATATTTTTTTTTAATAAAAATTTTAAAATCTGTTTCTTAAAAAATTTAAGTATTGGATTATAAATAATTCATATACTATAAAATAAAGATATTGTGTTAACTAAATAAGAGACGGAGAATAAAAGTTAAGAAGTAAAATAGGCTAATATTATATAGTATTTAGGAGATAAAAAGCCCAGCCCATTAGTCCATATGTTGGGCCTCTATATATATAATAATTATTACCCCACCCAATTGAGTGTTGATGGAGAAGTGTCTCCACTCGCCCACAATTTGCCGACAAATTTTACACAAACAAAAGCTTTGAAAGTGAAAGAAGCCAACCAAACTCATAATTTATTGAATACATATATATATATATATATATATATATACATATAAACATATACGTATGGAATATAAAAGCGGTCCACCATAACCCAAAAACCATTTTGAGATGATTTAAGCTTAAGCTTCTTTAATACAATAAATAGAAATGAGAATGGTATTTTTCTTTTGAATTTTAAACATAAATGTTAATAGTTTATTTTTGATGGAGTTAGATAACATCTTTTAATTAAGTAAAATTTAACTTCAATTTATTGTAATAGCTAAAACCAAAAAGAAAAACAAAATAAATAAATAACAAGGGTGAATTATTTAAAAAATAAATAAAAGAATAGTGATGAGCTTTTTGAGGAGGAGGGAGGGAGTTGATATGGGACAAAGGGAGTTGGTCAGAAATTCGTGGGGTCAACGAAATCAAAACTGCCAAATGTGTGATTGACGAGGGCAATTTCAATTGGGTTATCCCCCAAACAAGAGAAAAAAAAGGTAGTATTAATCGATTAGATAAGGGACTTGTGTTTAAAAAAAAAAAAAAAAAAAAAAAAAAAACTGATCCACCAATATATATATATGTATATAAACAACAAATATATACACGATGTTTTTGTGTATATATTGAAATAAGTTTGTCCACAAGGCTTAGATTTCGTGCTGAGGATATTACTAATTTATGAAAAATGATAAAACTTTTTATTTTTAACACAAAATTTACTTTTACAATTATTTCATAGTTATTTCGTCTCAATATATATATATTTTTGACATCAAAATAAAAAAGCATGTGCAATAACTGATTTCAGATTAAATTTATGTCGTTGAATGAAAATTTATCTCTTTAGACAATTATTATGAAGAGATTTTGGAATCCACGGAGGAGAGAATATGAAAATGATTTATTTTATTATAGTTTGCGAAAGTTAATAGATGGACCAAGTTGATGCAGATCCAAACTTCGATTAATTGGTGTTGGGGTTATAGACCCATTCCATACAACACAGCCCACTTTCCAATTTGGGCTCCTTTTCTTTTATTTCTTTCCATTTTTCAAGTAAATATTATGTACCAGGTGTTCAAATGGTTAAAAACTACGCGAGCATATTAAGCATACACGGTCCATAAAGTATGATTATGCTCAGATGTGAATATCTAAGTCTATACTTATCAATGACCCGCAGTTACTATGAAGTTAAATAACATCTAAAATTATAACTAATTTACTTGCACATAACAAACCGAATTTTAGGATAAAAATTTTCCCAAGCTCACGAATATCAAATTTTTTTGCTTTTTCCACACGGTACTCCTAATGCTATCAGCGGATAACTCGTGAACCAAATTGTTCCCGACATACCAGCTGTAAAGCAAATGACAACCAATATTCCGCACCCATTGCAAAGAAATTACAAGGGCCAGATTAAACTAGTTCCAGACCTGACTTACCCCATCTTAACAACTCCGATCTTAAATAGTAAAACGCAAAAAGCACAACACCTACATAGAACGACCAAACATAAACTGTAATCCCACGTCTGGTGACTGAGGTTATTCAACTCGAACCAAGTAAACAATTTAGTTCAGTTACTGGTCTTAAACCCAAGAGAAAAAAAACAAAGCATGGAGAAACAACTCAGGGTGCTCACAAAAGCACACATATATATGATACTCCCGAAAACTAAAACGAACATATAAATATGGTGTGAATCTAAATTAATTCATCATTTGGCACCTCCAAGATTGCCAACATAAGGGGCAACTCTGGATGCCGAAATTGTCTTCACAGCAATATACATCCTCTGAATAGATATAAGTATAGAGATTTCTATCAGAGGGTGGTTGGTACTTCCAATCTTTTTATTTGTTATCTTTCCCTCTTTTATGATCTGACAATCACAATCCCATTCGATCCAAAAGTTGTCATTTACCTGCACTCTCATGCTCAGGAACTTGATAACTATCGGTGGAGGGAGATCCTTTGGCTGTAGGGAGGTAAGACCATGCCAAGGCTGCAGTTCCAAGGGTAATTGTGGCAACAATTGAACCCCAAACCCACCTCTGTCGTCTTTTCCTTCTTTGCCTCTCGCGTCGTGACATCTCTACAGAATCAACAATAAAACCCAAAATTAGAGGTTATGCTTAAGAGTAAATTACTGATAACCCCAAGACGAAACTTATTATTTACTAGCAGAAACACATGTTTGCAAATTTTCAAAGAGATGGAAAAAGGAACATTTGACCTTAGAACAAAAACCTAATATAATAAAATTGTATGGTGTACATGCCATTTTAACAAGCACGTCTCATAAATTTCATATAAATCAAAGGGATAACAAGCCTGGGAAGACTGGAATATAAGACAGACATGCTTGCAAGTTCAGAAAAGGTTAAATTGGAGAGGAATTCAAAGTAGACAGAGGAGTAGCTAAGAACTTTCAAAAAAAAAAAAAACAAAAAGACAAATGGAACCTCCAGGGAAAGAAATCTCACCTACAGCTTCCTGGTTCCGGTGAGACATTTCTCGGTTTACAGCCTCATAATAGTGAAGTCGATCCGACAATCGTGCTATTTCAAAGTTCTTTGATTCAATCTGAGCTTCCATCTCCATCCCCAGCTCAGCCTTTGCAATCCCCCTGCCAATAGAATCTGATACAAATCGAGCAATATTAAATTGTCGTGACAGTTCTTCTGCAAGATCAACACCAAGTTCCTCGCCCTCTGCTGCAACAGTGGGATATGCAGGGAGCGTCAATCCATGTCTAGCTAACTGCTTCCTGATACTCTCCCAATGACTTCGCATGTGATTCAGAGTATCCTCTGCTTGCTTCCTCTTCTCTATCTCCATTAATAAACTCAATCTTATTTCACGCAATTCAAATTCAATGTCGGGAACAGAAGCCTGCATTCCACTCTCTGAGGACAACTCTGCAAGAAGAAACAAAAATGAGCTTCCAACTGCAATAAAAAATCTAAACTAAAACTTAATAGCATCCAAGACATCCATTATTAGTTAAGTGGCTTCTAGGGAAGTACAGCAACTCTTATATAATTTAAATCCTCAATCCAAAATTCAGGATTTTTGCACAAATATCGGAACAAGCAACTATCATTGCAATTGGATGAAAGACATTCAGCAAGGGGTTACATGGATGCATGCATATCTGGTCCACATATTCCAGAATTTAAACAACTAAAGCACCTGAAATGCAAAGTTGAAGTACCTTCCCAAGCATCATAAAACTCCCCAGCTGGTGCAGCAGTCTTTACAGCACTTACAAGGCCAGCGCAATCCTCTCCCTCTGTATTACTTGTGAGACTCATTGATTCTTGAGGATCATAGAAATCTTCAGACTCAACTTCTTTATCAGAGTTCACGGGAACAAGCTTTACTGTACTTTCCTTCATAAAATCATTACTCAGGTTGCTGCTTTCAGGTCCCCTATTGCCGCATTCTACCTCCATTTGACCCTTTGCAAGCTCCACATGATCATCATGGACACCATCAACAGATATAGATTGAACACCGTTCCCATTGACATGCTCCTCCATGATAGTCTCAGCAACAGGAAAAACAGCAGAATTTGATTTAGTTAAATCGGCAGCCCTGGCTTCAGTATCTTCTGTCTTCCCATTGGCTTTTTCTTCTTTCAGGGTTTTTTTCCGCTCAGATACATCATCCACAGATAAGCTCTTTAGAAGGCGTGGCCCACGCCGCTTGTGATTAACAATGTAAGGAGAAGGAGGGAAGGATGATGGTGAATCAGGAAGCGGAGTCGCCTTGGGGGTTGCATAAAGTGCTGGTGATATTTGAGGGCGAGGGACTTTCCTCTCTCTAGTAGATTTACCATTTACCTTTTCCAGCTTTGAATTAGGAGGTTTCACATGAGGAGGTCTCGAATCAGGAGTAGACTTGTTGATAGATTTGGAAGCTCCAGGTTCTAACAACCTATCCAATGCTATAGCAGTAAATGTGGGCATAATTCTGCACATTCACAGAGTGAAACAAACAATTATATTAGAGTCAAAAAAACGGGGAAGGGAAAACAAGGAAAGACTTCAAAACTTCATGATAGTTAAAAAATTAACACATTCCTAATGCTCATAGAGAGAATAGATCATTGCTCACTGAGAGGTTTGATAAGAAAAGATGGAGAAGAATGAAACTCAATAAGTTCCCAATAATTTCTTCTTTCAATCAAGGAGAGGAATAGTGCATGATGTAGCTTAAAGCTCGCAAAATTATTCACATCTACTTCGGCAAAACTTTGAATGAAAAAGAATTCAACTAAATACATGTCATATGTGCTACATCTATTCACCGATCTAATAGTTAAAAAGGATATATCTAAATCAAACCCTCAATCTGAAGTACTCCCAAAACAACTGAAAACAACAAGTAGCTCTCACAAGCAGCCAAGACGATTTATTTAAGAAAAACAAAAGAGAGAAAAAGCAACAAAGTAGGAAACTCTGGGCCCCTCGAGCATAATATGTCAACCATTTAGCAAAATTTCTCCGATTCTCGAACACCAAAGAAAGTGCTAAATATCTACAGCTACCATCAAAAACCACAAAAAAAAATGAAACCCTAATCCCAAAGCTTTTAAATCAATCCCCAGAAAAAAGCTAAAAAAAAGCCTAGAATCAACATAGAACTAAACGCTATGGTAATTCCTCGTCGCCGTCAAATACAAAAGAAATTAGCAAACAAAATCCGATAAACAATATTATATAGCTCAAGCGTTCCGTGCAAACTATGACTAAACTAAAGAAGCTGTTGAAATAATTTATTCGGTACACTAGAAAAAGAAGATCGAAAATGAACATCCACCTTTGCTGTAAATTTACTCAGCAAACAAACGGTTCAAACAGGAGCTAAAATGAGAAGGATACATAACATAATAAAAATAATAATAATCAGAATAAAAGTAATAAACCGAATAGAAAACGGAAGAGGAAAAAACATAAATGAAAAGCTGAAAAGAAATAATAATGAATGCGTGATAATTACGCACGGTAGAAACCTAGCGCTGGATACAGAGAAGAAGTTCGGTTGCTGAAGAAAATTCCAGACAACAGCGGGTGCAGAGGAGGATGAAGAATCAGGATGAGTCGGCGAGTAAGGGGGAGGAGGAGAACCAAAAACGGCAACGTATTAAGGGTTTGTTGAGTTGGTCGTTTTCTCCCAGAGCTTTTGGAAAAAAAAGAGGGAAACCCCTCCCCCAAGCATTTTATTGCAACGACCGCCTGCCTCTCTGTGTTCTCTCTCCGCAAATATTTGAATTCCACTTCTCCGAATTTATTATTTATTTTTATTTAATACGAAGAGCGCGTCTCGTGGCAAGCACGTGGTATTTGGTAAGAACCGCAGCGAGAGGGCTTTGCCAATTACCGGCCCAACTGCTAAATCATGAAAAGACGAAAATACCATCGTGAGAGCTGCACAAACACAAAAAAACCGGGATGTGACACGAGGATGACGTGGGGGGTTTCTTGTCTTATACCAGGAATCTGTTGGGCTGTCTGGGGTGTGCGCTCGGAGTCGAAAGGACAGCGCTTTCGTTGGTTTCCAATTAGAGGGCATTAGAAATGGAATTACTTTTCTTTTTACCATTCTAAATAATTCCATTTAGGTTATCCAAAAAAATAGCCAAATGGTATATGAACTTTTGCCTTCTTAACATGATTACATTTAGTTTTAAAAAAAAATCCATCCACTATTGTTTTTTAAGTAAATATTATAATTTAATTTATTAGGATAATAAATAAAAACAACTAGCTCAATTTCACAATATAATTTTATTTTATTTTAAATCTTATATTTTTAAAACATATTTAATTAGTTACTTTCTGTTATTAATATATAATATTATTAACTTATGTGTTATATGTAAAATTTATTGACACATAATACATTTTGATAAATTATTAATTCACATCAAACATAACATAATAACGATAGTTAATATAATAATTAGTTTAATTTAAATAGTTTTAAATTAATCTAAATAAAAAAAAAAATATATATATATATATATATGTATTTTTTCTAAATTCCCAAAACTCCTGACTGTAACCTTCTTTCTCCCCGTCCCCCCTCCCTTCTTCTTCCTCCCACACTCGTCCATGTCCTTCTGCGTACATCCTTCCTCCATCATCTCTCTCTCTCTCTCTCTGCA
>NW_019014656.1:3981-23479 GCF_000150535.2 Carica papaya | reverse complement strand
TCTCAGATTTATTACCCTCCCCCCTCCCCACCCATAATCTCTTTCTCCTTCAGTATTTTCTTTTCAACAAAATCTCTTGTGTACTTAATTATTATAAAAATACGAAGAACAATACAATCACATGATTAAAGATCTTAAGTTTATACTCAAGCAACTTTTGAATTTGAGATTCTGAACTATGGGATGACATCAAAGATATTGGGGAACATGGGAGAAAAAAGCATAAGAAAAACGAGGCTTGAGGGATGCATGAAAAATAAAGAAACTAATTAAAATACAACTCAATAAGGATATCTGGAATTTTTGAGAATTAATTGTTGTCAAATTTTTTTTTTTCTTTTGATGCAAATAAATATTATTTCGGATTTCAGTATTTGATATATATTATAGTTTCTTTATTATGAAAAATACTTTTTGTTAGATGATAAATAATTATTGTTTCCATGAGTCACTTGTAAAAAAAAATAAAACAAAACTATATATATAGGAAAAAGTATAAATGTGTACCGTCTATGATAAATTATAATAAAATAACAATATATCGTAAGAAATTTTCAATAATTTACATCACAATAAATACAATAAAAATTGATTTTTAAAAGTACAATAAATGTCAGTACATGTCAATAATATACAATATATATTAAAATACTATTATTAAAATACAATAATACAAGAAAAATAAAAAATAAAAAATAAAAAATATAAATTTTATCTATATATTATTTAATTTAATTGTACTTAATCTTCATATTTTTAAATAATATTTGAATTAATAAAATCTTATTATTAGGATATAAAGTCTTTAACTTTATATTGCACGTACTTAACCTTTGAATAACTCTACCATCTACCCGATTCACATTCACCTTCACCTTCATGCACAAGCTATCGGCCTCCCTAGCTCTAGCATCTCTCGTTGGCAACATCCTCCATCTTCCCGTCGACGTCTCTCATCTCCATTTAAACTTAGCCAACATTGCTGCAGCAAGCACAACCTCTAACTTTTTCGTGTTCCTCTTCCTCATGATCTATATCTAGCCATTGACTTGTACAAACTAATATGTTTGAAGTCTAACTCATACTATTTTTATTATTTGTAGGCTAATATTTCGATTGAGCATATCGAGCTGTGTGTCTGAATGTCTAAAAGGATGGTAGTACGAGATTTTGATAATGTTTTGTAACCTGCTGATAGATTTTGAGTCAATAATCATATCAATAATCGTTATGATCTAAAAAATATCGTTGATTGATGTATTTTTATTGCTGCTTAGGTTTGTCGTGCTAAAATTTAAATATAATAAATGAGAATAGGTTAAGAGGAGATGATAAAAAATATATATTTTATGATATAAACTTTTAGCCAACTTACCAATATTTAAATTGATAAATTACAATAAAAAATATCAACAAATTCTTATAAATTATATTATCAACATGTATAATTATTATAGATAAAATTTGTCACTTATCATATTTATAATTGATAGGTTTATGGATGACATTTATGGTTTATCAGTTTGTTAAATAATAAATAATTTAAATTAATAAAAAAACAAACATTAAATATAATATTTTAAATATTGTCTTTACTCAAAAAATGAAGGCTGTAGGTGATGGCGGCGGCCATACCTGCTTATTCAATGACCGAGTTAGCAGCCAAGATGGGGCAAAATGTTAATGAACGGCGCGGAGATCCTACGGCTGACATCGGTAGCATTATTATTGATCATAGGGTTATGGAAGCTCAAAAAATGCACAGAAAAAGTGGGTTATGATGTTTTGAGCAGATAAGGATCGAAAAGCAAGCGGGATTGTGACTGAGATAACCCCTCGAGGACAATGAATTTGTTCCTTTTGTATTTTTCTTCATTCATCTTGGAAATTATAATAAGACATCACACTTCACTCACTTTTGTTTTTCATGTTCGCTTCAAATTATGAGGTAAATAATTTTCACATTTAAATAAATAATATTCCACGCAAGAAATAATTGACTAAAGTATATTGTAAACAAGTAAAATGTTACATCTAACAAGTAATAATTGACTAATTATATATGTTTTGTTAGTTAAGGGAGAATTATAAAAATAATTAAACAAATTTATTAAATAGTGAAAGTAAGAATTAAACGAAACTGGGGGAATAGAGTAATTTAGATTTTATTCGAATCAGAGCGTGGCTTCCCGTATCCCCCAATCAACAAATTTGGTGAAACAATGCCGCGCCCACCTACTCTACGCATCTGACACAAGTCTTTTCTGTCCCATTCAACATCATTTGCTAATTAAATAATAATTAATATTCTATTTTCTTTTACTTTCAATACAAAATAAAATCTCCATCGTTCACTTCTGTCACCATTGACTATAATTTCCCATCATCATCCCTCCTTTCTTTTCATCCAATTTTTCAAGTCACGTCTATTAAATTCTATTTCAATTTTTGTTTTTTTTTTTTTGTTTTCTTCTATTTTTAGCCTTTTTTATTATCAAAATTATTACCCCATTGAAAACATAAAATTCATTTTAGTGTATGAAACATCATAACCTAAAAATTTTATTATTTCTGCATTGAATACACTTTAATGTTTCATATTTCAGTGTATATTTATGCATGCTAACGTTACCTGATATTATCAAAGAACACGTTAGAAATATTTCCTCAACCGTGCAAAGCTGAAAGCTCTACTATACAAACTTTTCAAACTTTAAACTTCAAGCAAACCCTATTAATTGCCTACTAAGAATCTTGACAGAACACGAAAATTTTCTTGCTCGCAAACTAATTCATGTAAAAAGTAGTTTCCATTTAAGTTGAAGAGGAAGAGTCAAACCTCCAGAAAAATGTACGCACGGTCAGTGGTTTCGTTGCATGATTTTAGCCAAATACATACAAGAGATTGCAGAGCAGAGAGAAAAAAAAAAAGGAAAGCGGGAAGAACCAGAAATGTGGCCGAGTTTTCTCGGACTCTTCGATATGTCGGGTGTTTTAATGCTTGCATGGCTCAAGAAAAAAAAAAAAAAAAAAAAAAAAAACCTTAACCAAACATGCAAGGACGTCTGAGCCGAAGACAGTCTGGTTTTTGGTAAGAAAATGGCAACAAAATCTTCTTTTTGCACCCTCTCTGGGAATGATGATTCTCTCAGATACTCCTCCTGTTTGGATCAGTCTGAAAAGAGGGGGAAATATATCAAAGAAAAATGAAAGAGGCGGCCATGCTGCCTTTATGACATGTCAAATCTCTGTATACTTCATTAAATGCATGTCTTCCTTTTTTTTTTATATGTCTGTATATATATAGTTTCAAACCAAAGGGTTTTTCGGGTATCCCCAGGGTCTTATACCCTCTGCATGGATGCCTCTCCTTATTCCACGTGTCAATGGAACAAACACATGGTTCATAATTAATGTGAGTGATATACTAATGGAAATTAATTAATTAATTAATTAAAGGCTGGAGAGTGATGTTTGAGTTTTCGATTGATTTTACTCAACTGTTAGTGTCTACACCGTAGTACTGCTTTGATTAATTTACTCTTTCATGTGTTATTTTAAAACATTTCCAAGAAAAAAAATCTGAATTTTTTAATATAAGAAATTAGTACATAAATTGTATTTCCAGTTGAAGCATTTTATGGAACCCGATCTTATGCTTTCACTTGCTTCTCATCCTTTCTGATCTTATTAACCCAATACGTCCCAATCTTTTATGTGTATTTTCCACTTCACAAACAAATGGATTTCGAAAATACTGAAGCAAAAATCTCAAAACCCTTGAACGCAAGGGCCGAATCGTTCTACCCGTCCGTATTCTCTCCAGAAAACGGAATTAATCTCGCCTTGAGCAGCAGCACATCACCGTTAAAATTCCACCCTTGGACTCGTCAGCCACTGCTTCCTGCACCTTTCATACCAGTATTTCATCCATCAGTTTTTCCGCTACACCCACCTGCAATCGCCTGTTACAACGCGTTTTCTCAACCTGCTGTGGGTAATTTATGTCCACGTAAAGTAGGGTTTGAAGCGAGTTATTACAGGTCGGATGAAAGTGTGGTGGTAGAGAAGCTGAAGGGTGGAGTCTTGGAGTTTTCTCCATGTGGGAGGAGGGGAAAGAAGGGTCGACGGTGGAAGGGTTTGAAGAGGTTCACCTCACAAGGGTTACAGAGAGAGGGAGTTTGGAACATCAAGAAGGTGGCGCCGGTTGACATGGAGACGACTGATGATCAAGATGGCTTCGTTCCTAATCTTCGCGGTAAAACCTCACTGATGATTAGAAACATTCCAAATCAACTACAGTAAGTTCTCTCTTTTACCTCATCGGCTTCTGTTTTCTGTGTCATAAACTTCTTTATACACACACACACACACACTCATATGGCCTAATTTTAATTTGCTGGGTTTTAATTCTTACATGCCTCTTTTGATTTAGTTTTCGCACAGCTTTTTTCTTGAAATACCATAAGTGGTTTTGTCTGCTCGTCTTACCTTTTCTGGTTTACTATTAAACCATGTCTACATAAATAATTGATGTATGTACATGAATAGTTGTGATAAAGAATGTTTTTATATATTAATGTTTATTTATTTGGCCTCTTAATTATATTTTAATGCATGGACAGGCGGGATGATTTGATGAGAATTCTTGACAAACATTGCCGCAAAGAGAATGAGGACCGCCATTACTCTGACACTACTCCTGAATCCGCATACGATTTCCTGTACCTTCCAATGGACTTTAGGTAGACTAGAGTTATACATAATGATATAATGTTTAATCGGCGAAGATGGAATTTGAACTTGTTTCTAATTAACCTTTGGTGGGTTTTGGTGTAATGAAGGAGACGAGCCAACTTGGGATATGCATTTGTGAACTTCACAAGTTATGCTGGGGCCGAGAAATTTTGCAGAGCTTTCCACAAATATGAATGGGAGGTTCCGGCCAATAAAAAAGTCTGTGAAATCTGCGTTGCCAAATACCAGGTATATAATTCATTAGATTCAGTTCTTTGTCTTTACGTAATTGTATTTGAAGGGATATATAAGGGTTAAGAAACAAGGTTTATGATAATTTGTGCTTATTGTTCATTAAATTAATTAAAATTTTGTGAGTGCTAATAGAACATGGGTACATTTTGAGATTTTGTAGGGTAGAGATGAACTGAGGGGAAGGTTTGAGAATTCAAGATTTCCTTGTGACACAAGTGATTATCTCCCCGTGGTGCTATCTCCACCGCGAAATGGTTTGTCATGCCCGAGCCAGCCGATATTCGTTGGGCGTTTTATTGGCACGAATGCGCATGGAATGAGACTGCAGAGAAGGTCTGGTAGCTTACGTGCATAGCCGCATGTAAGGCACCTGATTGTAGCTTGTGTTTTCATTCTCTCCCTAAGTTTACCATGACTTTTTTTGGGGGTTTCTGTGGCAAAAAAAAGAAAAAGAAAAGAAAAACTGGGGTGAAATGGAAACATGAGTTGTAGATTATTTGGTTCCAGTTTTCATATTATGAGCTATGTATCTCCTTGGAGATTGTAGGCTGGCTTATGTTTTTGCTGATCTCTCACCAGGTTGTTTTCAGAAACAGGTTAACTTGTTTGGGTAGTGAATTGCAAACATAAGTTTTAGAATGTAAATTGCTTGGTTTGTAGGGTTAAATCTTTTTCAGTCAAGACCCTTCTGGTGTGCGTTATGGTAGTCTCTCACTTGCATGCATGCTGCTTGTTTTCTTTTTCAAAATTAATTTTAAACTCTTCTTAGGTACATATTAGATCTTATACCTTGATTTAGGTATTATATTACTAATCATAACTGGGATCGAAGACTAGAGTTATAATTTTCTAATTTTTTTTTTTTATGAAAATGCTTTATCAGATATGTGCTAAGTAAGTAAGTTATATATTATGTAAAAGCATGTAATATTTATTCCTCACCGGTGGCAATGCACAAATATCGTCTACAGTGAAAAATCAAAATAAAGCCATTTATTCCTTCCATCTTCTAAAAGCGATCTGCCGCCAAGTTCTTTTTTCGTAAGAAGCATCAAACCATGCCCCTTCCGCGCGGAAGCTATTTTGAGAGAGAGAGAGGCCGAAGCTACTTGTGAGAAACACTGACTCCGGCTGCGAGAGAGACACAGAGAATATAATCAGAGTTAATTCTTTAAAATTATTTTTGAAGTATCTAAATATGTTCTATTAATGTTTTGATTAAGAAATAAAACTAAAAAATAAAAAGGAAAAGAAGTGAATGTTGAAAATAAATAGTTCGAATAAAATTATAACAATTATTTTGAATAAAAATAAAAATTAATATTAAATATTTATAATTTGAGAAAAAACATTTCGAATGTGTGGAATTTTTTGATTAATTAGTATTTAGAACTAAATTAATATTATGGATTTTAACATGACCACTTTTTTAGTAGAAAAAATCACTCAGAAAGTTTTTTCAGCACTTATTCAAAACTTAAAGCGAGCATAAACTTCTTTGGAAATAAGAACAAAATAGGATTAAAGCACAGAAAATTTAAGTAAGTAAAAATATAATATTTTTCTTTAGTGTTTCATTGGAGGTATGCATGTTCTTGGTTAATTTTAAGAACTAAAACTAATTAATATTAAAATTATATCACCATTTGGTCTCGTTGCTACTTTAATTGGGAAAAATATTGTTGTGAAAAGATACTCAAAGTAAAAATAGTATAATGTTAATAACATTGATTAAAAACAATATTTTTTAACATAAAATGTAATATTATGTTTGGTATGTTATCAAATTAATGATAAATAGTTTTTAAGTTATAAAAAAATTAGATAGCAATAAAATAATATCAAGTATTAATTGAATTTCCGAGTTGAGAATTAAAAGTCGCACTCATTATGATATTTTTTACTATTATTGCCTAGGCATTACAGATACATGCATGAAGGAGTCTTCGTAGTTAATGTTCTACTCTTACTTAGAAACATGTCTGGTCTAAATTCATGTTTTGAGAGATGTCATTCATGTTAAAATACCCAAATATGTTTGACAAATGTGTTGTCGTTGATACTTTCTGCCATTTGTGTGAGGAATAGGTGGAAGACATTGACCCTTTTTTTGGGAAAGATGTTCTTGTGCCATCGAAGTGTTGAAGATATGCCCTCTGAGATTAGAATAGAATAGATCCAGCAAACAATAAAAGATTCAAGAATAATGGCTTTCAACACAGGTTAGAAAGTTCTGATAAGGATAGTCTTTTAATCTGGGAAATTTGGTAACCTTTGAAATCAATATATTTTTAGAGTCAATGGATGAGCCAACATGTTTAATTGAGCATTTTTCAGAGTAAATTAGTGGAAATTCATTCTTCATTCTTCATTCTTCATTCAATTTTATACGATTCTTGACACTTTCCAAAATTTGGCCAATTTTGTCAAGTTATAATGAAAAGACAATACATTTAGATATACGTTTAGATATACATTGCACTGCTTTTCCGTAGTGTATTGTTCTTAGGACCCTACAATCAATTCCTAAACCATAAAAGCCACTAGACAGAAGAGCTGTAGAACAGCTATCTCAGACAGCAGGCACCTGGTGAATCTCCCTACCCGTTCCTTGCAAGTTAAGATGACAATCTAAGGTTGGATGGATATCCGAAAATGTCTCAGAATTAAGGCATTTTCATTATACAGTGTGACATATTAGGCAGCTAAGATTCATGGGAGTAGGCTAATCTGCAAAACTGGAGAGATCTAACAGACATAAACAACAAAATCCATTTCAAAATGGGAAATCAAAGCAAGGATCTGTGAGTTCAAAATACATAAAGAGCATAGTTTTGTGTTTTCTTTTCTAGTGTTGATTAGACAATGATTTTCACGGCAAGCTATGTCAACCATCAAACAATAGTACCGAGAAATGCTCAAGTGCACTCCCAAAACAAAGGCTACAATGAATTATCTTACACTGGAAAGTCATAACCATGCATATGAATCGTAAACTTGAATTTGATCAATTAAAGATGACTGAATTTGTATCAAAAAAGAAATATCAGACCAAAAACAATGCAAAGGTCACATTTTACACGAAGAAAAAACAACCCATTTGGTTAGCGAGGGGCTTTCTTCTTTCCTGCTATTGCAACTCTCTTACCCTTCAGAGTTCGGCAGTTGTTCTTGGTGTGCTGCCCTCTGCACGGCAATCCCTGGATGTGCCTGATGCCTCTGTAGCATTGTATCTCCTTCAGTCTCCTGATAGCCAAAGCATTGAACCGTCTCTGCAAAACCCAAAACCAAATTCATCAGAACCATCAGGGGAAACTGCAACAATATAAGCCTTTTAAGATAGAGAATGAATTACCAAATCGCCTTCGATCATATACTTGGAGACCTCATCACGAATAGTGATGAGCTCTTCCTCAGAGAAGTCCTTGGTGAGTTTGTTATCCATCTGCAGATCAGACAGTATTTGGCGAGCTCTGGAGCGGCCAACTCCGTGGATGTACTGAAGAGAGAACTCAATCCGTTTGTTGTTGGGAATTTCCACACCCCCAACACGAGCACATTGGATACTTAGGCTCCGATTCTGCACGCAACACAACAAGACAATGAGAATCAACCACGACGTGTTTGCACAAAAATTGTCAGCAGAAGGGAAGAAATGAACTCCAAAATTTGGAACATTTTCACCAAAAAAGTCCTCAAAAACCAGAAAACTGGAAATGAAATTTAGGACAATTCACGTTAGAGGACTCCACGAATTCATCTTTCCAGAATATGCTCTACATTCTTTATATACGATTACACTAGTTTGATTTTCCATTTCTTAACGCATACTGCATAATTTACTTATTACGAATTCTAGGCAGCCAGACAGTGTAAAACAAACAGAAAGCCCTAAAAATATTGCAAGGAAATCGAATTACATACCTTACAGGGGTTAGAAACTGGTAGAGATAGCGTGTTGGAGAGAGAATTAGTTTTTCGTCCGTTGCAGATAATGGACAGCGATGGTGCTACGGGCATCGCCAGCGTCTGTGCCATTTTCTGGGCGTTTCTCTTGCGGGTTCTCGGTAGCTAAACAGAGAGTGAGGAGACGAAGCGGAAGAGCTGCCAAAAGCTTATCCAAACGTGGGTAGGGATACTCGCGATGACATCTTACTCGCCACTAGAAAGCGCCACGTTTGCATTTTGTAGAAAATATATTCGGTTGGCGGCCCAGTGGATTGGGAAGGTGAGAGTGGCTAAACCTGAATTCTACCTAAATTGGGCCTTTTTTTTTCAGCTGTATGGCCCATGAAATAAATCTCTTTTTCCTTAACAGGCCTTTCATCTTTTTGGAAGTCAATTATTCAATTAACTTGAAAATAATTATATGATTATAAGTTTAAACGAAAATTAGAATAGAATATATAAAATTTTTAATAAAACACATTTGCATTAATCTATATTTGTCACAATTTCTGGGATACTCATGTATTCATATAAACAATGATTTCATGAAGTTCGTAACAAAAACACCACCATCATGATCAGTTTACAGCCTTGATGTCTTCTTCAGAAATCCATCTCCCACTGCCATAACATGGGTATGTATGCTCCGAGGTTTCCACCAAAATCAAACCCAACGTAGCCAAAACTGCAGAAGAGATCTTTAACACATCTAACATCTTTATGGAAGTCAAATTTAAGAGACAACAACACAAAATTGCTTGTGCTCTTTAATCAAAGATAAAAACCATAGCAAAAGACATTGCATTAGTTGAGTGAAACATGAGTTATAACTACAAATCAGTTATGGGCTTATAGCAGAGTCTAGAAATAAATTATTAATTAGGTCATCTGCGAGAGGCTTTCTTCTTTCCAGCAATTGCTAATGCCTTACCCTTCAACGTCCGGGCATTAGTTTTTGTGCGTTGTCCTCTGCAAGGCAATCCTTGAGTGTGTCTAATTCCTCTATAGCACTGAATGTCTACCAATCTCTGTATTTCAGCATTCACATGTCGCCTCTGCAACACAAAAACATATTAGATGCAAGAAATTTAAAGACAAAGAAGAGAAGAGAGAAACCAAGATTACCATTTCTTCTCCATGCTCATATCGATTAACTTCCTCACGAAGATCCATTATTTCTTTTCCAGTTAAGTCCTTTGCAAGTTTGTTCTCCATCCCAAGCACACCAAGGATCTGACGAGCCTTAGAGGGACCAATTCCATGGATGTTCTGGAGCGCAATTGCAAGGCGCTTGTTGTTAGGGATCTCTGTGTTCCCCACGCGAATACCTTGAACCCGCAGGCCATGGAACTACATCAAACAACATGACATTACAGGTATATCACACCATAATCTTCAATTCAATTCAATACTGAGAGGGAGAACTCTTTTTCTCCTATGAGACCATAGATTTTACATTTGACCCCAAATAACCACATAGCTTAGCTCTATTGCCTTTAAGATACAGTTTAATGCCAACTAAATTTCAGGCTAATTATGATAATTCAAATATTTCTTGCTGAATTTGAAGAATAAATCAGGTGTTTTAATTGGTGTTTGCAGAACTAGTAATGTTGGATTTAAATTTGTTTGTGCAGAAAGCAAAGCGAAGTTTTTCTCTTGAACAATCCATTTTGTATTTATCTAGATTTTCCCAAGAAAGTATTTTTATATGCACTAGAAGAGAGATGAAGAATGGTCTATGGTTGTGCATGCCAGCTAGAAGAGGTAGAGCTCGTTGGTTGAACCAAAGATCGCAGATATGTAGTGAATGTTGGAGCAACTTTTGCAGAAAACCTAAACCGGGGATAGATATTACGTAGGCATCCAAACAGAGATATCAAAAGGCAAAAACAACTCTTGAATCTGCTAGAAGAATGAGATTTCAAGGAGATCATGGTTCTGACTTGATTTTATAATTTGGCTTGCCATCAAAACATGACCGGGTATCACAGCTTAACCAAACAATGTTGATTATCCTGTTTCCTCTAATTTTGTAGATTTTCTACTTCCTCAATTGATGTAGTATACTTCAATAAACCTCTGTCTTCCTTGACTCCTTAGCAATGACATACTGTCATACCTAGAGAATTCATCTCGTCAATATGATATCCTGCACATTGGGTGTAAGCTCCAATCTATAAAACTTAATCAAAACCGTTATCCTCCTCAAGATCTCCTTCAGCAGGCGTCTTGGTTACCTTCCGAGAGTGTTGACTTTACTTTAGAGCAAAATCAATATGAACCATATAAACAACTACCTTCCTTTAAGTAAACAAATATAGAGAAATCAATTCTGAAGATTATTTCAATGTCAGAATGGAAAATTCCAGATTTTAGTTTCAGCGTGTAGTTTCTCAGAAAGGTTCTAGTTTCAGCCCAACAATTTCTCAGAGAGCAAACTGAATATGAAGATTCCAACAAAACAGAATGAAGCAGGCCAGAGCGTGAATGAAAACCAAGAGGAACAAACGCATAGCTTGTACAAAATCAAGAAAAGCTACTTAAGGAATGTTCATGCATTATTGGGCAGCAGATCATGAAACGGAGGGTTAGGTATTTGAATATTGTTGGTGTTTCGATCATCACTTTGTATACTCTCCACATCCAAACAAGATAAACTGGGATATTCCAAGAGAAAATATCAACATAGATGCACAATAAAAGAAACTAAAATGGTAAATAGGCAATTGATCTTATTTGGAAAAAATCCGCAAACCAGGAACTTCAAACCTCATTCTAAAATGCCCTATCGTTAAAACTAAGAGATAACAAAGAAAAGCTAAAAATGAATAATTTATTGACAAATTTGAATTGAACAAATTGATATGATGCAAGGGCAACTCACTGATACAGTTTGAAGGAGACGAAGACCAAGTTGTCCAAGGGAAGTGGGAAAAGCCACCATTGAAGCCGACGTTAAAACCCTGGAAACGGGTAAACAGTCTACCTAGTGATAGCGAGAAGAAGAAGCTTGAATTATTATTGGGTCTTCAGTGCTTATAATTTCAGGCCCAGCTATTAGCAGTAAACCCACCTTCCTCATCGAAGCAAATCCAGTAAAGCCCATTAATTTGGACACCTTATAATTCACTTTATTTTTTTTTTTCTTACTTCCATTCTTTGAGATGAGGGGAGCCATTCTACTAGTAATCTGCTTTGAAGATTCATACGCTTCTGATTCTGGGTATGTAGTGTAGCAACTCTAAAATGCAAAAAACGTAATCCTTGACAATTTAGATATTATATATAAAACTCTTTGTCTCTTTGGCTGGACATACGTACATGTAAACTTGATTAACATGATATATGGATCAGAGAACCTTATATACATATATATGGTAGTCAATACTTGACGCACCCTGATACGTAACCTAGATAAAATTTAGATACTGAGAGACATAATTATACAACGAAACTGGCTCTTTCCCATGAATTAACCTCGTCCAGCAGACCTGTTGCCCCCGTTACGTGCAGTTGTGTTGTTAATATTGTTATTGTTGTGGGCGGTGGTGGTGGTGCTCCCATTAGTAGTCCTAGAAGAGGAGGTTGAGCCGCCCCATCCAAATCCGAAGCCAGCAGCAGAAGCAGCAGCGTTGGTGGAGGATGAAGCTGAGCCGTAGCCAAAAGTAGAGCCATCTGGTGCTGACCCGGTGGCCCAAGTGTAGTTCCAAGTCCGATCAGGCGAGGAGCCACAGCCATAGTGATAGTTCCAGCTACCTCCTTGCGCAGCCATATTGGGATGATCAGATTATGCCTTGGTGTGATTTGAAGTAACAGGAGGCGATATGAGAATTGATAGTGCAACCACCACTAACCCCGCTATCATCCATCTCCCAATCCTCATCATTAATTACGTTAGTGGGAGATTGAAAATGATAGATATAGGAAATTTTCTTCCCCACTCAATCAGCAAATAAATTCCGTGTCTCCAAAAATCATGTTCAGTCATGAAAAGAGCATTTCCATATATATATATATATATATATATATATATTTTAATACAAAAAAAATTTAATATCTTAACATTTTTCTATGTGAGTAGATGACGTGGCAACAGATCCTCTGCCACGTAGGAATAATGAAGCAGCAGTAGCATCAACAAACCAAACAAGCTTCCCATCTTTAGGCTTTATCATTTGGGCCGGGTGTGACCCAATGGGCCTTCTACCCGACATAACGTCCAAGAATGGACGGGCCACGTCAACCCCTGAAGCCACAATTGCCACGTTGGCAGCAGCGTTGATGACAGGAAGCGTGAGAGTCACGCTCTCTCTTGAGGAGTCGTTGCAGACGCACGCTACCCACTGCGAGTCTTCTTCTAAGACGGGGTTGTTAGGGTAGAGAGATGCCACGTGGCCGTGGTTCCCCAGAGTTAAAAGGACAAGATCGAATCTGGGGCAATCACTTGAAGGAGAAACGGGAACCGTCCGATTTCTAACCTGCTGTCTGATGGAAAACTCGTAGTTATTGGCAGCTGACTCTCCAGAAATACCATGGCCTATGCCCACCGGGATAACATGGGCGGGAAGAATAGGAACCTGCATCCAATAATTAACACATACAAATCATATATTAGCATACGAAACTTTTCCAACAATAAATAAAAATTTCGACAATTCTGGATATTTTCAGTTCATCTATCTGCTTCATATACATATACACAGACACACACACACACAGACACATATAGTCGGTGCAAGTCCAATATTATTTTCATTGAATTCATGGCAAGTCTAGTACGAATATCACAAAGGTCCGGTAAGCCCAATACAAAGTCCATGGATCCAACTTTAATAAATTTTTTTAATGTTTTTCCACTTAATCTCCTCTTTTTTAATAAAAATAATTAAATTAAATAATTTTTAATTTCTTTTAAAACATAATAAATTCTACTCTACGAGATTTAATCATTAAAACAAAATAATTTTAATTTAATAAATCAAAATATTTTTTTTTTGTAATTTTTTTTTTTTTCTTTTCAATCTAAGATATCTATTATTTGACAATGAAAATATTCAGAACTTTGACATTAAGAGACTCAGTAGTCAACACTTCATCATTACTATCTTAATTCTTTTATTATGTTTGGAATAAATGCAGAAATATTTTGAAATTTAATTATAAATTTATATTTAATTTAATTACGAAAAAATAAATTATATTTTGTCTCAAATTAAATAAAATTCTATATAAACTTCAATTTTAATTTTATTACTTGCATTCAACTCTCTTAATTTTGGCATAAATGTAAAATATAAACATAAGTTTAATTGCTTTTAAAATATAATTTTATTGGGAAAATTAATTAATGGTACGTAATTAAGTTGTTCACGTACAATATTTTTATTTTTATTTTTATTTTTATTTTTTTAATTTAAAATCTAAATAAATTCAAAACGACAATGAGTATCAGTTTTTTTTATTTTTTATTTTTTTATTTTTTTTAATTATTATTACAAATTTTATTAAATTTGAATTATATCATCTCAATTCCCACAGAATATTATGAGGTTTTCAAAAAATATTTTGAATTCTATAATTTGCGTGGAAACCCAATCCTTTACGCAATGAAATTAGACCACACACGATGTAAGTAGGTATACCTTAGATATGAAACCTTCTTTGACTTGCCTGTATATGCTCTCTGGTTCTCTCCTCCCCACCACCTTCTCCTCCGCCCAAAACACATGCCATTTCCACCACTCGGCCATTCTCACCATTGGTGCCCTCGTAAGCTTCCTGCAACCGTAACATGCACACACAACCATCCTTAACTTAAACACCAACAACCCATATATATATATATATATAATATGATGACAAAGAAAGAAATAAGAAGAATATGTATATAGAGCAGTACGTACCCCAGACGGTGTGGTATATCTCCACCAGAAAGAACAAGAGAAAAAGAACCTCTCTCTTTCACTGCAGATTCACCCACTTGAAACACATAATCAGCAAGATCAGAAGACAGCTCTTCACTGCTATCAAACACTCTCACCTTTTCATCTTCTCTCTTAATCTCCATTACTTTCTTTACTTCTTTTTATCACCGCTTTTATGAGTAAAGGACCTCAAGAACCGCCGATTGGTATAGAGGAAGGATTACGTGGGTTGTATTCTGATTCTAGTTTGTACCATACTTGTCAACTTTACTTGAACAACAACCGAGACTATTACTATTATTAATATAAATAAATATCACCCCGAGGACTCTTCTCTCCCATCAACGAAGGAGAGCGTTATAGCTTCCCTACACAAACCCTAGCTGTGCGTGCATTTTTGTTTTCTTACTACTGAAATTATATCCATATCCTCACTCTCTCTCTCTAAAATAGCTTGTGTATATGGGGGTATAAGTGGGAATGAGCATCATTTTCCAAGGTTTGACTTTAATTGGATAAGCATCAAGTACTTGTAGAGCAGTTAATGTGGTACAGTGAGAAGCAGCAGATCAAATTTCTATGCAGGCAATAAGACCAGATCAGACCCATCTTTCCATATCTTCAGTAACTGCTTGTTCCTTCATCCACATGCATAAACACCAAGCAATGTGTACATATAGTAATTCCCAACTATATAATTTGTTTTTCTTTTATATTTTTATCATAAATATTAATACTTTTAAATTTACTATAACAAAAATATTAGTTTTTTAACTATTTTTTATACGGTTAATGTTATTTTTTTAAAATTATTAGAACTGTAATTATACATTTAATGCACGTAATACATATAATACCTAATTATTTTATTGACTGATTTATTTTTTTAAATCAATTTCGAGGATTTATTTTTACATTCAACTAAAGGGTAGAATTTATTTACTAAATTAAGGCTGTAAGTAGCTACTAGTTTGATCCGTGAAGGAAACCCCCCACTGGTTTTGATGTAATAGTTAGCAAAGGCAATGGAGTTTTGGTCGTACGTCCAACTATATGTACGGCATAAATATAAATATAAATTCATGTTACGTACAAAGTTGATCAGTCAAATTTGTGTAAATTTAATTGCTGGTTGAAACCAAAAGGGCCCACCGCATATGAAGAAATTAATGGGCTGGATCAAGCCGGCCCACGTCATGATCTAATTATTGCTTTTCTAATTCCCCGCCTGGTACTGCATTTTGAATTATCTATTAGAAAATAAATTTTTTTTTTGTTTTTTAATTTAAAATGTAAATAGATAAATAGAAAAATATGAAAAAATTTTAACCAATCCATATAAATATGTGGTCTGTTGCATTTATAGTCAATTAAAAATATATTTTTATTTTTATTTTAAAAATTAAAATTGATTACTATTACGCTATACTATTATATTAATTTTTTTTCTAGATTTTAAATTTGGTTTTAAAAATAAAAAATTAGCATATTTACATGTAAAAATTTTACTTATATATATAATTTTATATTAAAGTCAAAAATAAAAAAAATGCAAATTAAGTAAAGTCATGCTACTGTGTTGCACCTATACTCATTTTCAATGACAAGATTAGTGCATCCTCTCCCTTTAATAAATTCTCGATTCTGCCACTCTGTGATTATCTTAAATGGAAACATAAACTTGGGAAGAAGCTTCTGTCCTGTTTAGTTGTGAAAAGCTGTTTTTACTTTTTATCTTTTAAATATATATATATATATGTATATATATATATCCATACACACACACACACACACACACACAATTTATACAATAAAACTATATAAGAGTTAAAAATGATGGTCATTAATTCCTTAAGTTTGTAGATAAATATTTTCATTCTTTTAAAATTCTGTAATCTTTTATCATTATTTTTTGTACGTTATTTCTATTTTTAATAAATATATCTAGTCTTTTCCGTGAACATATATACCTTTTTTTTAAAAAGATTTAGTGATTAAAATATTTCAAAATCAATTTTTACATGCTGAATTTAATTTATTTTTAATTTTAATAGAAAATAGATTATTCGCATTGAAACTATTAAGTTTTTTTTTTTTTTAATTAAAAAATGTTTATTTATTTATTTATTATTTCATCATTGTCTTCTTTAATAATTTGTCATTATTCCTGAATGCCTTCCCTTGCAAGAGAAATGTATTAATTTTAAAAAATATTTAATTAATTATATGATATTTAAAAAATATATAAAAAACTATTTATGTGATAGTTTAAAAATATCATCGAATTAATTTTTTATATTTAATATATTTAATTTTGTTTTTATATGTATTTAAAAATATATAAGTTAAGAACATAGTTTATAATCAAACGGAAAAAATATGGATGAAGATGAATGTAAAGACCCAGAATTTAAAGGAAACGAATTCATATATTAAATGTGGAAGTAAATAATAATTAAGATTTACATTCTTTATATAATAATTAAAGATACCCAATAAAGTTATGAGAATGTTCCTTTTACAGAGGTTCGTAAAAAAAAATAAAAATAATAAATAGATGTCATAAAGGTTAACCTTCACTAGCACTTGATGGGGTCCAGAAGAAAACTTATTCACAAGTCTCTTACTGATCAGGATCTGGATCTTGGTTTTTTTGATTTGAAATAGTTAATAGGAGGATGAGGTACACTAATCCAGTAAGAATATCACATTAATCACTGATACGAAAATCGAAAATTCGTAAAAAAACATAAAACAACTAATATAACCCTTAATTTAAGTAAATTCATTTAACATAAAGAAAACTGTTTATCTCATACTTAGCGTTACGAGTTTTTTCAAAATCACCATAATAAGACAATTACTTATATAACATTATGATTTCATTTACAAGTGAGCAAGAATGGTAATTTTTTTTTTTACTTACTTACTGGAACCCCTGTGGGTCTATAGGAATATTCCCCTACCGTGAACTTAATATTTAAATTTGTTATTAACTTAGTCATTCCTATACCCTGTCCGGTAATGGACACCAAACACACTATCACTTGATACTCCGTCCGGCATGAGAGTGGATTAGATTTTTCAAATCTTTTTGGTATGGGACTTCTCAGCCCCGTCTGACTAAGGCAATGTCCATAGTAGGGTTCTCTACGTACCGGATCCGTCCACCTTTTCTCAGGGTACGCAGTAAGCCCTTCTTACATAGATTCAAAGCATAAACTGATTGCTAGTTACATACCAATAACTTATATTTACAGATCAATAGCAGGTCATGCAAAGAGACGATATGTACATCAAGAAACATAACAGAAACATTTATTGCAAAATTAACCAGCAAATGGGGGGTATGCAGTGAGGTAAACCGAATAACCGAGAGAGTAATTAAGTTTATCAATTTAGTTCACACAATATAATAGTAAGCATTTTAAGTAGTACTGGTAAAATAAATAATAAACAATGGCAAATATGAACTGACCGGTTCTGACTCTATTAGTGACTTGTAATTATTCTTAGAATTTTTTAATTTTTACAAAATACAGTATTATCGATTATTAAGCTTCAATTTATCTAACAGGAAATAGGGTGAGGAATTCTTACCCCAGATTGGTGTTCGAAATACCGTACTATCTACTGCGTCTCCTAGCGGTCTCCAAGTTTCCTAAATTATTCATGTGAAAATTAAAACACTCGCATGTATCTAAAAATACCCTGAAAGGCCAGAATAGGCATTTTAAAACCTTTATGGCAAACCCTTTTGCTGATCAGGATCTGGATCTTGGTCTTCTTGATCTGAAATGATTAATAAGAGGGTTAGGTATATTAATCCACTAAGAATATCACACTAATCACTGATACGAAAACTAGAGGTTGGTAAAAAAATATAAAACAACTAATGAAATCCTTAATTTAAGTAAATTTATTTAACATAAAGAAAATCGTTTATCCTATACTTACCGTTACGAGTTTTCTAAAATCATCATAATAAGACAATTACTCAGATAACATTATAATTTCATTTACAAGTGAACAAGAACGACAATTTTCTTTTTTACCTGCTTACTGGAACCCTTGAGTTCCATAGGGATACTTCCTTACCATGAACCCAATATCCAGATTTATCAATTAATCCGGCTGTCCCCATACCCCGTCTGATAATGGGCACCAAACACACCATCACTTCAATACCCCGTCTGATATGAGGGTGAACCAGATTTTTCAAACTCTTTCGGTATGGGACTTCTCAGTCCCGTCCGATTGAGTCAAAGTCCACAGTAGGGTTCTTTATATATCGGGTCCATCCACTATTTTTCAGGATACCCAGTAAACCCTTCTTACATAGATTCAAAGCATAAATTAATTGCCAGTTATATGTCAATAACTTATATTTATAGATCAATAGTAGGTCATACAAAGAGACGATACGTACATAAGAAAATATAACTGAAACATTTATTGCAAAATGAACCAATAAATGGGGGGTATAAAGTGAGATAAATCAAATAATCAAAAGAGTAATTAAGTCTATCAATTTAGTTCACACAATATAATAGTAATTAAGTCTATCAATTTAAGCATTACAGGTAATGTAAAGACCCAGAACTTAAAAAAAATAATTCATAAATTAAATG
>NW_019014655.1:1679302-1700087 GCF_000150535.2 Carica papaya | reverse complement strand
TATACATGTATGTATGTATGTATGATTCGTTGAATAATAACATATCCCACAATCATAATTAACATGCTAAAATCATATATTTCACATCAAAAGATTACTTGAACTTTGAATTTTACTCCCACCCCCATTTAAATCAACATAAAAAATTATTGTTTTCCCAACATTTTATATGAATTTATAATCACAATATTAATTATAATTTCCTTTTTTTAAAAACATTTTTAGAAAATAAATAAAAATTTAATCAACTGTCATAACGACCGTTAGTTTAATTAAACCCAAAAAAAAAAAAAAAAACAAAAAAAAATTAAAACATAAACAAGATTAATCTTTCTTGTTTGTCATAAACCACATGTTAAGTACTGTTTGGATACAAAGATTTTGGGAATAACTCTTTTTTGATCCGTACAACTACGAGTTAAAAAGTACGTGGCCCACATTCTCTGACAAGCCATGTTCTTGTTGGATTTAATTTCCACATAAAACATTTACATCTCCTTCATCCCTTTTTTTTTTTTTATTTAAAAAAATTTAAATATTTTCAATAAAAATATATCCTTCATTTAATAATTTTTATCTGTAGAAATATTTTTGAATAATTTTTTTTTTTGTTTATAGAGATTAATTACAAACTGAATTTCATTTCAGATGTTTTTAATTTTTTTTTTTTTTTTTAAATTAATTTTGCATTAAGAGAAAAAGTTTATAGAACTCAATACATGTGAGTACCTCAAAAATAATTCCTGAATGTCCTTGATTTGATTTGACCTTAAACATCCTTCTGGGTCTATGCTGTTTGCCATGCGCAGATCTTAATAGTTTCAAGAAACTAATTCAGTCAATATGAACAGCAACCTTCCAATTATAGAATCTGTTTGCTTTGTAGAAAAGTCTCAACAGAGTCATGTAAAATAGTGGCAGTTCATCAGAGTGAGAGAGAGGACTTTCATTGATTTTCTCGAACATTAACTTCACTTACATCAGAAGTAGAGTACATTTTAACAGGAAAAAGTAAAATTAATAAATAACTTCTCTCACAGAAGGGTTAACAATCCGTAATCCGTGAGGAAAACCTTAGAAGCTTAGTTTATACAAATTTAACCCAGAAAACTTCTCTGGGTTTTCATGTTAGAGTCATTCAACATTTGAGAAAAAACCCTCAAAAAGGGATAAAGAACAGCAAACCCAAGGAGGTAAGGAAAGAGAAAAACAATAAAAGAAGAATCATCAAGAATCACAGGTGAAGAAGATGTTAAAAAAAGAGAAGCTTTTTACTCTCAAGCTTTCATCTTATGGCCATCTTCTTCTTCTTCTTCTTCTTCTTCTTTCAGCAAACCCATCATCATCTCTTTCTTTGGTTTCATCTGAGCATCGATGTTAGAGAGCGAAAAACAACTTCTTCACAGGGAATAGTGAGACCCATATCGTGATCGAAGCCAAACTCTTCTTCTGCCCGTCGAAGCAGGCATTGGAACTCTGGATGAGTTAAAAATGAGATTGGCACAATGTACCTACTCCTGTTTTCTCCAACATAGACAGCAAAATGGCCTTTTGGGACATCAAGAGGAAGGCCATCTTCATCATACCCAAGTTTCTTGCCCAAGCTTGAGCATCTCTTGAGAATTTGCTTCAACATTGCAGTTTGAGATAGTTTGGTAGACTTTCTAACTGCCATCTCTTTTCAAAAAACAAGCAAGCGAGAGAGAGAGAGAGAGATAGAGAAGGAATAGAGAGAAAGAGAGAAGAAGAAGAAAAGAGATAGTGGCGGAGGTGGTGGTGATGATGGGAAAATGAAGAAGGTGGGGAGGGTATTTATGAAGGTTTTATGTGGAGTTGTGGGGGCAAGAGGAGTAAAGGACATACCACGGGCGTTTTGGGGTATGTGTAGGTGAAGAATGACAAAGTGGGAGCCAAACCCATTGGGTTTTTCACTCCTTTGTTGCCCTTCCTAATGACAAAATGGACCCATCCGGTGGAATACCTCTTCACTCCCAAATATTCAATCCTTTTTCTCTTCTCAGTCTTCACAATGGCTGTATGACCAAGATCAAATCTCTAATTAAAAAAAATGAAAAAAAAATTTCTCATTTTTTCGGGTAGATCTACGTGTAACTTAACGGAGAATGTAACGCTAAACTTAGTACTGACACTTAAAGAATAATAATTTTAAAGAACTGTAATTTAATGGTTAAAATACTAGTATTTAAACTTAATAAACTTAATGTTGTAAGTTCGAGGATAACAGTCACAGTATCCTACTTTAATCTTGAATCTCGAATACCACCTGGAAGAATCAAACATAACCAGTCACACCTGAGTAGATGCCATTAGTCTGCAAATATATATAACTGCAGTAACTGATTCTTGGTCTTGAGTTTATGTGATTAAATAATTAAATTTTGTTGGGACAAGCAACTGAGACATACTAAAAGTTAAAAGAAGTTTAGGATTCCTTTGTTTTTTTTTTTACAGAAAAGTAGTTTCATAGAAAAAATAGCACAAAGATTAGTTCTTCCTAATCAAGGTCTTTCCCTCTCTTTCTCTCTCTACCTTTAAATATATATATACCTGAAATCACGGACCAAAAAATTAGTGTACTGAAGAGTACAACCCTGTGATGACGGTTTGGTTTCTCGTGAGAGTAGGCTTGTGAATCTGCGGCCTAAGTCCACAGAGAAAACAGCACTGCTCACATTAAAATCCAAAAATGCTGCAGACACCCATGTGTATTTTACTGCCAGATCTGCATGTTTTGACCCCAAGACTTGTTTTTTTACATGGTTCATCACTTCATGACAAATGAAAATTATTACTACTAAGTCTTAAAACACTAAAAATTTCTACCATCCACTCATTCTGTTATCTCCTATATCCTCATATCATTGCTAGAGCTATTTTAGTCCTTTACATTCTCTAGTATCCTACTTCATCTTTGATAAATCAGTCTATTCGAAAACTTATATCTGTCCATAATCTAGTTCAAATTCTCATATATGTCTCAGTTGTCATGAGCTATCCAACTTCTATATACAAACACGTTCCTCATAAAATGTATATATTGATAGACAATTTATAAATGGTTGATGTAATATTTTGAAAGTGCTGGAAATAGAATGCAAGATGAACCTATCTTAATTAATTTTTTCTGTTCCCTATTGATGTTGACAATTTGGTTTTATGATTGTTTCACAAGACAAGAAACAAATACTCAACTGATGCAAGCAACATCAGAGAAAAGAACTAGATGAAGTTTCCATGTCAAGCATGTTTAACCCTTCAGGTCTACTTTCAGATGGTAGCTTTGAGTAAGAAATGAAAGGTATTACCAAAGAGTTTTTTTGAATTCTAAAACAATTTTTCAGATTTTTAATAGGACGTAGGTCTAAGCTGCCAACAGTTTGCTAAGAATAGAAAATTTTTGCTTAAGAATGTTAAATTTTATATGCCTAAGACAAGAAAGGTGGGCAGTGCTTTTTGTTATTTCTCAACTAATATTTTTGGTTATCCACTATATAAATTGTTTCCCAAGAGAGAGGTCCCAACAATAGAGAGTTGCCCATGTGGTCCTGCTGAAACCACCACCACCAAATAAGATAGTTAAATTTAGAAATAATTCTACTCTAAATCTGCACCACCGATATCTTCTTAGCCTGGCTCTATTTAATAAAAGTTTTTATACCTCCATGTTCTAAGGCTGAGGAAGTGATCTGCAAAAGGCTAGATTTAGAGCTTGATATGGCACCATCCCCTTTTTGTGTCTTCTCTTTTTGTTTTTTTTTTTTATAATTCCAAAATGTCCATGAAAGCATTTATAATCTTATTATATATTCTTCTAAAAAATGGAAAATCACAGTTTCATCTCCTACGGATTGGAATGCTTGTGGATTTTTCTGGCAACAATTCGTGGTTTAGCAGTTAAGTTAATTAACATAATATCTCTAGATTTTTAAAGGATATTTGAACATGCTTATGCATATAAAAACGTACAAGTGGAAATACAAGGTTAAACAAATCAAAATTAGAAACATGACCTAAAATGTTATAAGAAAAGAACCTAAAAAAAAAAATAAAAATTTCATGCACAACAATAAAAAAACCAAACTACAGTAATTGAAATGTTACCCAAAAAGAAAACCACAAGTATTCAATGTATAAAAAGTCAATCCAAAAAATACTAAAATGTAAATTGCACTGTAATTCATAAACTACATATATACATACTGGATAGAAATTCGGTAAGTGTAAAGACAAAGACATGAAAACACAATGTCTCCAAGCTCTAAGCCTCAATTTGACTATATTAAAAAAACAAAGCCACCTCAGTCCTCAAAACTTTTATCCACCGAAAGACAAAGATAGCAATGTTATTTGCTTTTGTCTTTATCACTTTAATGTTTGAATATCGCCTCTGGTAATTAGGTTTTGAAGGTGAAACAGAAATATTTATTACAGCAACAATCAAAGTGAAACCCATTGAAAAAGGAAAAGAAGACCTGTAGGTCGCCATCTTGGAAGAAGCTCTTGCATGTTCTGTGAATGAGATTGGCTGAGTGAATGCATGATAAAAATATGCTCTTAGAGAGGCCCACCATTCTTACTGAATTGCGGTGCCCTGCTGAGCTATGTGAGTCAGGCATTTATCTGTATGGTTGATAATGACTTTGCCTTTAGCTTAGCACATGAAGGCCATGTTACTCTTGCCCCCAAACTCTCCTGTAAAGACAGCACAATAAGGCCTTGTGAGATCACTGCAGCTCTTTCAGATGACTATTTTATACATTTTCCCAACAACTCTCAAACTGTAACCGTCTTTTTGGCCTCCCTTATGAGTCCTCAGACTTTTAATTCCTCTATCTGAGTTTGTCCTTACTACAAACCTTGCTATAAACTTTGTAACTACAGATATTGTAGTTCAGAAAACAATAGCCAAATAATTATCTATATAATTTTTAGAAATTATCTGTACATCACCAGGGAACTTAACCGGATCACTGTTTTTGGTACCAAGGTAATATAGAAAAGCAAAAACTATTGACTCTCATGTTCATTCTAAAAGACGGCCAATGAAGGTTCCTGAAAATTCATGGAGGAATTTGATGATCATATCAAGATACACTGTTGCATCCAGGGTGTTCCGATGATACTTTAGATAAGAATGGAGCTAAGTGAATCAAAATTATGTTGTGTCACAATATGTCAGAACTCTTGAAAAATAGCATCTCCGCACACTCTGATCAGATACATATAGAAGTTCCATTAAAGTGAAACTAATTGTGCTCACATGTGTTGTTATGAAAATGTTCAGAAAAAAATGGATCCAATGGAAGGGAGTTTGCAGGTAAAACAATGGTACAATAATCAGGTATCTACAGTAGTATGGGAATATCAAGATGTGTTATGAACAACTCGAAAGGACAGTTGAGCAAACATTAATGATGAGATTAGTACCTTGAGAATGAGAAGCCTGGATGGAGACAGGCTTATGCAATTTGATGAAGAAAAAATAACACTTTATCTGGACCCACTGCAACCAGATTAAGAAAGGTTTTGAGATTTAAGGATAGGGCTGATCTGATGTGGCAAGCCAAGATGATGAAAACATGGAATTATTTTTAAATTGACCTTGACAGCAAATGCAGGACCCATACTACAGCCAATGTGGATTAACTTGTTTCTACTTTAGCATGTACACTTAGAGCATTATAGACAGGTGAATTGTACCTGAGAAGGGCCCTCAGCTTTATCGCACTTCAGGATTCATCAATGGGTACTAATATGCGGTCATGAACTCTGCATAGATCCCATTATCATACATGAAGAACAACATTCAAGTATTACCTGTTCAGATACAGCAGTTTGATTGTGAAGAAGTAAAAATCAAGTATCAACAGGAATACTTAATCCATTGAATTTTGTCCATAACATACCATTACCTGTTCCATGCCTAGCCCAGCCTACTCAAATCTTTAGAACTATTTGGGAAAGGAAGGTGAAATAAGTGAAGCTTAAAAGCTGAATTTTTCATCAGCAGTCGAGGTAATCTAAATACAAATGTAATTTAGTGTATCCAAGCACTTTAGCTTGATATATGAGAGCTTTGCTGATAATGTGATAATAGTTTCCATTCGTACAACTCTGATACTTTCATCCTATGAAATTACACTGATTTCTGAGTTTGAATCCCTCAGCCTGTGGGAGAAAGCGTCATATTACAATATTCAGAGAAGGTGATTTCAAATATCTTTATTCAAGTGTTTAAGACCCTAAAATGCACAAATGTATTGAACCATCCACTCCACTTTAATGCTTGTTCTGATTTCCTTGAATTATAGTAACGATTGCACCACAAATAATAAAAAGAACAAGAAGCTTAGAAGAGGATATCTTCCAATTATTCAGGCCAAATTTCAGGACAAAATTTCATCTTTTTATTGCTCAGATGATACATTCTTCTTTTGGTTTTGTTTATTGATACAATGCGTAAATGTCACAAGGAACAATACAAAAAGTGAAATAGAAAAAAAACTAGAAAAGAAAAGGCACAAAACTTCCCACAATTGGAAAAATACAGTGTTGTTACATTCTTATGCCATAAAGTGCTTCCACTGCAAATCCATTAGAAGGAGAAATCTCAAAAAACTTGCAGGAATAATGTAATTCACCAGTTGGAACTTCTTATAACAAATTTAACTGGTCGGAGCAAGATTTCAAAGGTTGACGCTGCGCATCTATCAAACTTATTTGTCGTCTGAGTTTAGCAATATGAGCTTGCACCTAAAATATGGATTCAGACCATCAAATAAACATTTTCCTCATGCACTTTCCTGCATAATCTTGAGACAGCTTATCAAGATAAAATAAACAAGCTCGAGTGAAATTACAGAAAGTGTTAATTTGAATGAGTTCAAAGGTGGTTATATTCGTTTAGCATGAAACAGATTATAAAGAACCAGAAGAGTACAAGGCACTATCCAACAAAAACAAAGAGTGAACTTTTGTGTAAGAAAACAGCCATGCAAAGAAGCATAGCATAAAACATTATGCTACAATAATTAAATAACAGTGCACCATGGTTTCATCTTGCGCAAAGATACAAAAAAAATCCCAGATCCTACTGAATTGAGTTTTTACAGCTCCTGAGGAAACCTGAATGAGCTTTTTTAAGAAAATCTTATTGAAATGTGGATACTGATAAGGTGGTGATTGAAAATGATGACACATAGGCATAGTAGTAATTTATTAAGTACTTTTATGTTTTCCAGTTTATTTATATTTTGTTTTCCTAATGCTAAGAGTATCAGTATTTTCTATTTTATTAGAAGTAGTATTCATAATTTTAGAGTACTAGTTTCCTATTTTATCAAGGAATAGTATTCCTTATCTGACTAGTTTTAGCATTTCCTAGTCTATTTGGGAAAGACTTATTTAACACCTCATAAGAACCTTTACAACCTCCTAAAACTATCATCCAATATGCAATAAAATATTTTCGAAGTTTCTCGATTTTCTGGTAGTGTGATACAAAGAATTTTTTAACTTTGGATTGCCAAAGACAAAAGTACCTTTTCTCAACTTCGGAAGTTTCTTCGCTTATTAAGCACTACTTAATGGTGGTCTGGACTGCCAAGAAGAAAGTCAGAATGTCAAATTTTTGTTCCTGTACTAAAGAAACTGCCTTTTATCAGAGCTAGGGTTTAGGGTAGCAGCAGTGGTGGACAGTAAACAGTTCCAGAAGGCCGTGGGTAGCGGTGGTGGTGGACAGAAAACAGTACCATAAGGTGGTGGTTAGCGGCGGCTTGGTTAGCACCATTAAGTGGTAGCGTGATTCAAAACATAGTACTGTTTTAACCTCGTAAGATGATTATTAGTTACTTTTATCTTTCACCTATTTACATTCTCCAACATTAAGCAAAGAAAAGTTATTATGTTTATCATGCTAATAAAATTTCCAACTAAGACTAGCTAAGAAGCAAAAAGTACCATCAGAAATCATATCGAAAATTTTATCCTTCAAACAGGAAAAGAAGATCTATATCTAATTGAATAAAGCCTCAGAAAAATGAATAAGAATGGGAAAGGAAGGTTCATAATAAGATAATTTTGAAAAAGTAAGAAATTGAAAACAAGTATGTTACGAGGAATATGACCCACAATGGTCTTATAATGCCTAAGGATGTTATTCAATCAATGGATACATTTTTTTTTGAAATAATTAAAAAGGATTAGACCCAACTGAGAACGATCCTCTACAGCATCAACAGTTCGGATCCGCCTCTGCCATTAGTCACGCTCTAATCATATGGTCACAATTCATCTACCAGACTTGAGATCCTGTCTTCTTTGAACTCAAGGAAACAGAGGTACGGGCCTATAGAACAGATCCTTCAAGTAAGGTTGTTCAATGGATACATGGATATGTAATTGCAATTTTGGCAGAAGAAGTTGGTGGAAGCCATCTTTCTCTTATGTAGAGCACGGGGATCTTAAAAACAAAGAACGACAATTGATGAATTCAGGATTGCAATTCCTTAGAGATTTCTTTGATTTTTTCCTTTGAATCCCTTTGTTTTCACTTTGTTCTTCATTAGTGTTTCAATTTGCTAGTAGGCGTCTATTCTTGTTTTGGATTATCATTTGTATACTTCCAATGTACTTGATGGGAGTGCTCTGTTTCATGCACCTTGTTATATATTTGAAAAAAGGATTTCCAAGGCATAACAAAAGGGAGGGGAAAAAAAGAAACGATAAGAAACTATCATCCACTAGGTGGCTTGGAATATTTAGTTAACACCACAAATAGTTACATGCTTGAACAGATGCATGAATGCATATCATTAATCATGTCCAAACATCATTTTCTCACTATCAAAGAAAACACAAAAAGGATAGAATTTATTATTAATGGTAAAATTATCACGGGATAAATGACTAATTAGGAAACAGACACAGGTTTATTTTGCTTACCTGTTGACGGGCTGCTGCAAGTTGTAATAACTCGTCTGCTTCAGAGAAATTCATGAACCACTGAGTCAGGGGATTGTCTTTGGTGTCACCTCTCTTCCTTCTATTCGCATCCTCAACTGGTACTATAAGGAAATTAAATTACTTACTAATCCAGAGCACTCTAAGGAGAAACTTTACAGATGATACAGTAACATACGAGGGGGAGGTAAAGTAAAACCCCCTGGTAATCTTGGAAAGGTAACTGCTGGATGATTCTGCACACGAGCTAAAAAACTTTCTGAAGGCTCTGGGAACGCAATCTCATCGTAAAATTCAACAACAACTGGCTTTTTAGTTGACATAGTAGTAGATTCGTCCTCTGGATATAACTTTAAATGATGGTATCTGTGGATTGTTCAAACTCGAAATGAATTCTTAGGATCTAATTTGGTCTGTGGCTCTCATTAATACCAGAATAAAATGAAATGCTCATTTGATTATGATTTTTTTCAGTGATAACTGCCCAGATATACCAAAGTCACTATCAGTCTCCATTTCAGCACAGGAGCAATCGGAGATCCATATAATCATCAGCGTTTGTATAATAAGCATGTCACATTTTGAAAGTTTTAAATACTTCAACCATTTGACTCCAAAAATATTATGTTTGTATCACTTCATAAATCTTATAGTAACAATTAAAATGATATATCTCCCAATTGAATCCAATCTAAAATGCAATTTGGTATATTTGACACAGATGCAAAAAAGTAAGGATCCCAATTCAACTTTTCTTAACATGTCATTGACATAGCACAGATTCACCATTTTGGGATACTAGCAGCACTTCATCATGTCAAATCACGATATCCAGGGCATAGAAAATGGAAGCAGAAACTCTTTCAAAATTAGTCCAGGCATTCTTCTCCCTAGGACTTTGGAATTTGATCACTTTAGCATACTAGAATGATGCAAAACATGAGCTTCTTATATTAATGAGCATGCAATAGTTGCTGTAACAAGCAAACAACTACTCACAAATTCAACGGCTTGTCACAGACATCACTGTGGAAAAACAATGTAATTGCAATCTCAAATTCACCCCACCCTGCTTCCGATAACTCGAATGGTGGTGTCTCCACAATTCTTGTAGGGCTATTGAAACTAGAATGCAGCTGAAAAACAGCACGCTTTATTACCACACCCAGATCTTCATTTGTCGCCCCACGAACATACACAGTCCATTTATGTGATTGGTACCTGATTAATGCATTAACTCAAGTACTTGCCATGCAAACAAGAACTAAAGGTCAAACCAGCTTCAACTCCACAACACTTACTCGCTTGCCTTCTTGCCAAGCCAAAATGCCACATTGCCATACACAATGGGTACACTTATCTCAATATCTTTGAGCTTCATCTACCCAAAAAATAGAAAGAAAAGAGATTAAAAAATCAAACTCTATTTCCAGATTTAAAACAGGGCTTCCATGTATGTATGTATGTGTTCATATCCCACTTATTGTTTTCTTCTATGAGTTCAATGACACATAGTCTTCCGGAGAAAACAGAAAGTTGGGTAACACCAAAAAATGTACCATATACAGATTTTTTAGTCTCAAAATTTAATTTCAAGCAGAATGTCTCCAGGAAACAGAGCAACTTCAAAACACAGAATATCCAAAAAACTTGGATTGGGAAACAGGTTTTTGTTTTCTAGGTAGCATTTTCTTGGCAGTGGCAGAAATGAGTAATGATCCAAATTAAAACAAAAGCTGATAGTTACCTTCTTTTCACCATCTTCGGGTTTTCCCATTTTAGTTCTCTGTGATTTGGTGGTGGACCCACTTATTTCGGGCCGATCTTGACTGTGCATTTTTGACGATGAACTGTTTGTCATTTTGTGAAAATTTGGACTTCGCGTTTCTACTGAGAAATCGACGTTTTGATACAGAGGAAATTAGGGTTTTGTTTCTGCTAAATTGCAGGGTCTGACTCTGGTCTGGTTTTAATACCGTTAATATCTGAAGAAATTATATCCTGCGGCGAGCTACATTATGCGAGAACAATAAATGTAAATATGAATTTAATAAAATGACAATATTACCCTTCATTTATGTCGTGGCGCATTATGATTTGCTAGCGAAATACGCACCCTATCTGCATTGCAGTAATTTAACACATAAGGCATCATGAATCTTACTGTTGGTATGGCGGAGCTAATTGAAACTAAAATATAAATGAAACCGATAATAAATAAGGTTAAAATTATTATTAAAAATTAATTTCTTTAGAGGGTAATTAAATTTTTTTAATTATAATAAATGAGAATAAAATTATTCTTAAATATGATTAATAATGTTAAGACAAAGATAAGAATTTATTTATATTATTTTCTAAAATTATGGAATCAATTTTTTTAATCGTTAAGATATTACTAAATTAATTTTTATGTATAAAAATTAAATTCATGTTTTGTCCAATAAAAAATAAGTGGTTTACACAAAAAAAATATAGAATTTGCATAAAAAATTCTTAAAATTTCGTTTTAATTTATCGTGTAAATTAAATTTATTTTTTATTCAATCAAGAATAGGTGATTTATACAAAGAGTATAAAATTTTCACGAAAAATCCTTATAATTTTGCCTTTACTTATCCTGTAAATTAACACTTTTTTACCAATGAGTTAACCCCTTGGATCCCCAAAAATTTACCATGAACAAGAACAAAAAGAAAGAATGGTTAGGCAGCCATTTTTTGAGTTCAATATTTCCATGATCCTTCTCTCAAAAGCTTTGCTGAATGCTGCTTTCAATAATTTTACTTGAAAAACTTACTTTTGAGTCAAATTAGTGACCTCAATCCAACTACATCCAACATTTTTCTCCAACTTCTTCTCCTTCATCAACTCTCTCAACTGGCTGATATCTTCCCACATACCAAACTTGGCATATAAATTTGACAACATAATGTAAATCCCACCATTGTTAGGATCTAACTCAAGTGCCTTTTGAGCAGCAAATCTACCCATCTCAAGATTCCCGCTGTCCTCACTCTTGCGAAGCAGGGTTCCCCACATTGAAATGCTCCTACCACAATCCCATTTTTCCATCTCACATATCAGTTTCCATGCTTTATCCAATTCATCAGCCCTGCAAAACAAATCAATTATACAACTACAGTGCTCTGGTCCAGGATCCAAGTTATACTCATGTCTCATGGATTCAAAATACTCTATTCCAAGTTTGGATTGGCCCGTGTGACCACAAGCTGAGATGACTGTCAAAAATGCCACTTTATCTGGTTTGATCCCTTCCATCAACATCACTTTGAAAAGCTCAATTACCTCTTTGAACTGCCCATTTCTACCATATACGCCAAGCATTGAAGTCCACAACACAATGTCTCTTTTCCTGATTTCTTCTTGTTTGATTCCAGCCCAACTGAAAACTCGCCAAGCCTGAAATACCAGTCCACACTTTCCATACATTTCAATCAAAGAACTTCTAAGGAACACATCATTTTCCATGTTGTAATCTTTGCGGAAAAGATAGGCATGCACCTGCTTGCCCATGCCAATTGCTGGCAGTCCTGCGCAAGCGCGCAGCATGGCTGATAAGGTGAAATGATCATAAGCTAAACTCAACAAAGGCATCTGCCTAACCAGTTGAAATCCTTCAGCCCATAACTTAGCGTCGCAGTAACCTGATAGAAGTGCATTTGCACATACTGTGTTCTTCACAGGAATTTCATCGAACACCAGTGCTGCAGCCCTGATAAATAAAAGTTTTGAATACAAATCAACCAGAGAACTCCCCACAAAAACACTTGACAACCAGCCTGATTTTATCACATGGGTGTGAGTTTGTTCCCCAAAGATTAAATCTTTAACAGAAGACGAAGCTGTTAAAGAGCTGCAGAGAGCATAAGTATCTATATGGACCCCATGAGTGTGCATGAAAGAGAAGGTTTTCAGTGCTGGAAGAGCAAATCCATTTCGAGAGAAATCAGATAAGATGACATTGAAGGATAATGGGTTTGGGGTGTTTAAGGATTTGTAGTAGTTGTTTAGGGGTTCAAGGCTGTTTCGTTCAACGCATCTGGTGGATGAAAAGAGGAGTTGGGTGTGAAAATTAAAAGAAGAAAATAATAAGCCTGTTTTAAGCAGGTGGCTTTGGAGCTTTGCTAAGAGATACTTGTCTTTACAAGACATGCAAGATTTAAGTGACGTAATTGAAGCTTTGTCCAAACTGGGAATGAGATTTCTTGAACATCAGAAGGATGGCACAAGGGCTTGTTGTATGCTTGGTTTATAATTAAGAGATGAAATGGGCTGGGCTAGGTTGGTTTGAGCTATACGTATTAATAGGTGCTTTTCATCCTGGTTTGGTAAAATCTTGGTTGTGACATCGGTCTAAACTCGAAAATTGAACGAAGGAAACAATGATCAAAATAATATATTTCAATATGATAACAATGATAATAAAAATTTTGGATCTAAATCCGAAAATGCCACCGAAGACTGGGTTCATTCAAACAGGCAAATCTAGCTTGATCTCAAATCTGGCTCCGTTCATTCAAATTGGATGGTCTTGTTGTGAGCCCAATACATCACAAGTGAAGCACACAGACCGTGCAGAGTGACTCTTAATACTTCTTATTGCAGTTAACTCGCTTATTATAACAATGAGTCAATCTATTTCGACTCATTAAAATTGAACTTATCGATTTTCTGTACTAAGTAAATTTTATTGGGTCCTCTAAATAAGAAATTCATCAACCATTTTATATTTGGTACGATATGTAGTAAAAAGTGAGGAGATGGATAAGGCTCTTTGTCTCACTTCATTCAATATTTTTGAGGGAATTTTTTTTGTTAGGATGATACTATTATTCATCATATAAAAAGTAAACAAACACTACCTAATAGAATACTGTGTCAATGTTTCTATTGTTGCTTCTATCATTGCTATTCCCATGAGAGCATTATTCGTTCCATCACTGCGATCACCCTTATTCTCGTCTTTGTTGCTATCCCTAAGCTATTAACACTACTAAAGCCATGGCTACCATCAGCAGTGTTGCTAACCTTATCATTGTTGCCACTAGCATCATCCCTTACTACTTTCACCATTTTATTGTTGCCACTACATTATCATCTCCATTATAACTGCTGTCACTTCAATTATAGTTACCATCGTCATCATTATTGTTACTGTTATAGTAATTAACATCACCATTGTTACTACTACATCAGGCAACCGGAAAATATTTGTTTTGATATTGGTCTTGAGAAGAGGAGCTTGTTTTTGAAGGAAAAAAGCTGTGAGCTAACAGTGTTGAGAGTTGGCTTTATTTGGTTTGTGAACAAAAGTTCGTGGATATATGTATTTACGTCTGTGCGTGTATATATATGGAATTACCAGATATAAAGAAAATCCTCTGAAAGATCTGGAATTAGTGGCATAGCATTTTCTGGGGTCTGCTTCACATGGTTTTGTCCTCCAGGTATTACACAAAAAATTAATAGGTTAAAAAATTATACCTTGTCTGTCTGCACTTGACAAACAAGGTGTCCTACAAAAATTTCAAAATTAAACACAGATAAAGGTTGGAGAAGGACAGTTGTATAATTATTTTTCACAACGTGAATAATAGCTTAGTGAATATCTGATTGGAGATATGTTAATTGTGACAAGTATTTTTTTTTTTTTAGTGGAGGAATCATGAAGTTGTAAAAAGCAGAATTGCCACTACGAAAAAAAATGTTATTTACTTTAGTGTATTAGGATGATATGATAACAACCTATATGGTAAAGAAAATTATGGTATAATATTATAGTTTAAAGACCTCAAAAGCATAAAAAAAATAGTACTTTGAGTGATGGACGAGCCTATGGTGGGCTTGTGTGTGTACCAAATGGCATAAAGTCATCCCCAGACTCATAATCATCATGGATGTATGGGTTTTGTTTGGATTATATATGAATTTATGATTAATTCCCTTTGTTTGAGATAGTGAGATGCAATTAATGAACATGGACAGTTTGTAACACTATGCATCCCATAAAGACATCAAAAGCACCAACAACTAGCATTCATAAGAGATAAGTTGAGACCGTGATAAGCGTGTGGTTTTACAATGTATTCATCTTTATACCTTATTTTACCAAACATGGCATCCAAGTAAGGAAATACAGACTCTAGAGACATAGAGTACAATTTGGCAAGAGTATATGCAATCCAACAATTAGTGAATTGTCTGGTAAGTTTTGACTGAACATTACTTACATAAAGTCTAGTTCTTATTTCATTTGTTAGTCATTTTGATTAAAAATTTATAAACTGTACAAAGTGAATTATGTGAATAATAAGTTAGTGAATATCTAATTGGAGACATGTTAATTGTGATAATCTATTCAGGATGTGTTTTTTTTAATAGTGGAGGAATCATGAAGTTGTAAAAGGGCGAATTGCCAGTACGAAGAAAAATATTATTTACTTTAGTGTATTAGGATGATATGATGACAACCTATATGGTAAAGAAAATTATAGTATAATATTATAGTTTAAAGACCTCAAAAGTATAAAAAAATAGTACTTTGAGCGATGGACGAGCCTGTGGTGGGCTTGTGTGTGTAACAAATGGCATAAAGTCATCCCCAGACTCATAATCATCATGTATGTACGGGTTTTGTTTGGATTATACTTGAAGAGTCTGTATTTCCTTACTTGGATGTCATGTTTGGTAAAATAAGGTATAAAGATGAATACATTATAAAACCACAAGCTCATCACTGTCTCAATTTATCTCTTATGAGTGCTGGTTGTTGGTGCTTTTGATGTCTTTATGGGATGCGTAGTGTTACAAACTGTCCATGTTCATTAATTGCATCCTCACTATCTCAAACAAAAGGAATTAATCATTATGAACATTACTTACATAAGTTCTACTTCTTACTTCATCTGTTAGGTATTTTGATTAAAGATTTATAAACTGTACCAAGTAAATTATGTAATTAGAGTTGAGTTAAGCATAATTTCAGTACGGATGATTTGCCTTAAACCCAAATGAGGATAAATTTATTCTCAGTTAGCCCAAAAATTTAGTCTTAGTACACCAACAATCTGGTACTTGCTATTTACTCAATGGAGCAATCTGGTCCCAGTTAACCTCAAATGATATATTTTTGTTGCATGTGAAGAGGTGTGATAATGAATTTATGATGAGTTGAGTATAAGCTAATGTGAAACAAATTATTTGGGAATATGCACAACAAAAATACAGTAACAAAATGTGTTAAAATATAATTATAATTCATAGAATGTGAGGATAAAATTGCAGCAGTTTCTATTGTAATCTCTTATCAAGTAGGGAGACATTATCCACCTCCTCTTCTCTTGCGCTATGACAGAGAAAAAAATTTACATGAATCTACAAAATTTTCATTCACTCTCTCTTTTTCTGTGGCTTATTAAGGTCCATTCAAGCTAGAAGTGAGATCAACGAAGAGATCTTCGCTGCAGGGAATTGTCAGACCGCCCATTGGATGATTGAATCCAAATTCCTCCTCTACCTGTCTTAGAAGTTCTTGAAAGGAAGGTTGACTCAGGAATGATATTGGAATCACAAATCTCTTCATTTCATTTTCTCCCACGTAAACAGCAACATAACCTTTCGGCACATTGACACTTGTTGACGATGATTGGTTAACCAAATACTTTGCCTGGCGCAAAATTTGCTTAGCATGTGTAACACCTGGAACCCGAATAGCCATGGGTGATCTTTTGTGTTTTTTCTAGCACTTGTAGTAGTAATAGTATAGAAGATCACGAAAGCCTAGAGATGGAAAAATGATTTAGTGTAAGGACTTGGTTTAGGTTGTGATACAAAACTATGTATTTATAGATATACAAAAGGGAGTGCATCTATAGAAATGAAAACTATGAAATGTGGGATGAACGGTAGAGAGGTCTGCAAGGGAGAGACACCAGGCCTTGAAGGCTCACATGGTATTGTCTACCAGCTCAGCACCAAGAACTTGGTGGGCGATAGAGACCATTTTTTTGGCACAAATTATGACCAAGCATTTTACGAGACCAACTTATATGGACCCAACGGGGATGGAAAATGATGATTTCTCGGGACAGAAGACATGCCAAAGATGTTTAGTATGTTTTGGTAAGAATGGATAACCAAGGCATTATAGATCTGGTTCAGTCTCCATATGAGACATTTAATATAAATGTGTTTTATCTTGGAATCAACTTTAATTTCTGTGAAGTAAGATTCTTGGGGATGAATGGCTCAGAAAAATTTTATTCAGAGCCAAGCAAAAAATTTTTTAAAAAAAAGAGAAAAGAATCTCAAGGTTTCAGTTTAAACCTACAGTATCATATATATGCTCTTTGATTTACTTTTTTTATGTTAATAGAGGAATATTATTAGACCACAGTAGTGACTAATATTTTACTTTTTTTTAGTAGTGACTACCTACATATAAAAAATTACAAAGATGAAGAATTATCTCTGTATGAGACTGGAAGAAAACTGCAACCAAGATGGCCTGAAAAGCATTAGAGATTTTCTTTTTCTTTTTTGGTTTTAGAAGGACAATTTTCTAGACAAAATCCAGGTGGAGAGAATGTGAATTGCACCCATTATTACCAGTCTGCATAAGAGTTAAACCAGTCAAAATTACCATGCAATTTTGCAATACAGAAAAGTTAAGTAGGTCAAAGCAGAAAAATAAAAAGCACAACAATTTACATGGATTAGTCAATATGATATAGTCTATGGTCGGGATAGATCTCGATTTGCTGTATAGTATTTAATAGCAGTGTCAGTACTCACCATGTATTTCTGAATTCCTATTGCTTTACTTCTATTTTATTCAAATGATTGAAGGTACAGAAATAGTGTTCAAACAGATTGAAAGTGGACAATCAAAGCCAAATATAAGATCTAAGTCCAAAACCTTTTAAACTTAAGTGAAAATTGAAAATTCAAGGATTTAGCTTTATTGGTTTTGAAGAGGAATCTTATGTTAACATGTATATTTCCTCAGACTTGGGTAGCTAACACTTCCAATCAACAATCTAGAACTACTGGAATAATAGCAAGAAGGAATTTCTGCTCCATGTTACCTGAGCTAGAACTGGATGTGCATTTTGCTTGTTCAATGTATTCTGAATTACACAGAGATTAGATGAAGTAAACACCCTGTTTGTATATTTTTTTGGATTAGTTTTATAGAGAATGAAAACTCGACAATTAGCTATCAAACAATGAAATTTTTCCGTCAGTATTGTCAAACAGTATTTCTTCTCTGGTCTAACCATGGACTATTTTCATCCTCTTCGTATTTTCTTCAGTGGCTAGAGGATTGGAAGCTTTGACTGCCAGGAATTGCTCATGGCATCCCTGTGGATCAGTTTTATCTCCAGCATGAAATGGCAGCTTCTGAAATATAAAAATGAAACCATAAAATGCTGCTTTCGGTTTTTCTCCACTGTACACAGCCAAAGGCCTTTTGGTGCACAGTTGTGAAAATTTTCTTCTCTAACAAATCCAAATGCCTACTTTCATGATGCGTTACAAATGAGAGATGACATCAAGGAAAGTTTCTTTGTTGCAGGGAATTGTCAAACAGCCCATTGGATGATCAGGACCAAACTCTTCTTCAGCTTTAATAAGCAAAGCCTGAAATGAAGATTGGCTTAAATATGATACTGGAACCAAACATCTCTTCTTCTGGTTCTCTCCAGAATAGACAGCAAGAAAGCCTTTCGGAACATCTCCAGGTGCCAAAGATGCTTTATTGGCAGACATAATGGAGTGGCAAAGAATTTGCTTGGTAAGAATAGCACTGCGAAAAATTCCCATTCTGAGGCAAGGAAAAAGATTTGGAAGGGCTTTAAACTGAGAATGCTACAGATTGGAAAGTGAATATCTGAGTTGCTTGAAATGAAAAAAAATGAGCACAACTATTTAAAGCAATAAGTGGCTAATTGAATGGAAGTTTGTGGTTAAGAAACATTTACTGGGGTCTGGCTAAGACAGTGCTCATGAGAGTTTCACATGGTTCTGTTCTTCAACTAATTGACAAAGATTTTGATTTTCCAAGTTATGTTGAGTGAAATTTCCACAAACATTGTTCCCTACCGGTTTCCAATAAAGCCAATGGAAATCCAGCTAAAGATCATTTGAAGTGGACAGCAGTCTCCCTGAGGTTGTTGCAGTTGAGAAGTTGAGCCACCATTTGATTGGAGACATGCTCCAGAAAATATAACTAGTTTATCTTATCTTTATCAAAATATAACTAATAGATTACACTATTTCTTCTCATCTCTACCTTTTGAGAAGATCATTTTGACTTTATTATTTCTCGTGGTATCAAAGTTAGAGATTTAGGCTAAAACTTAATTTCACTGGTAGAATATGTTTGATTCATGCTATCAAGCAAGTGAATTTTCGTTTGAAAACAACATAATATATCGCTGAATACTTCAAAACAAGAAGACAAGGACACGATTCAATAGCAACATGAATAAAATATTTTCAAATTTGCATTTCACATGGGATTCCATGTTTTTTGACGTTGTCTTCTTTTATCTGAAACTTAACAACTTTCCTTGATCCATTTACTGAATATTATGTCAAGTATCAGATTTTAGATGCTGATCCATGATGAAACTTCTAAGACTTTCTGGTTCCAGAGTGAATAGTAAATAAAAAATTTTGTGTTAGTTCCCTCAGTTTCTTAGAAGCTACAGAATTCTTCCATGTCCAAATTATTAATCTACAGTTGTTATCCTGAATGAAGTTCCTTTTGAGACCCCTATACTGTGGGTAATTCTTTCAAGGTTTTTAAGCTGTCTAAATTGGTTTCTAAGCTCATTTCTGATTTGGAATTTAGATGAATAGCATGCAAGGTTAGAGATTCCTTTTCTTTTAGATTCAAACTGCAGAAATCTGGAATTAAAATAAGCATACTGGTAATGTTAGAGAAGTGAATCACTTGATGCAATTAAGCCTTTACGTTCAGAAAAGAGGAAAGACAATTGGAACTTTAAACTAAAAAGATATGATTAATTTATATAACTAGTTACAATTGATCAAAATTGTTGAAACAACTACAGCTGTTACTGTTAAGAACTCTCTCTATGGACATAAACTTTCACTTCAATATCCTTTTTTTACAAAAAAATAAAATATTGTTCCTTCTAGTTGACCAGAAGTTAGTGAATATCACAATCTGTTCAAGCGGGCAGTGAGGTGAACGAAGATGTCCTCTGTGCAGGGCAGTGTGAGACCACCCATTGGATGATTGTAGCCGAATTCCTCCTCTGCCATGCATAGCAACTCTTGAAATGAAGGTTGATGCAAGAATGATATTGGAATTATGAATCTCTTCTTTTGATCTTGATCTCCAACATAGACTGCAACGTAGCCTTTTGGAACATCAGAGGAAGCTAACTGATTTCCAAAAGAATTTGATCTGCGGAGAATCTGCTTGGAATACAATACACGGGGAAAACGAATAGCCATTGTTAATTAGTCACTTAGAGAAAAGATAATCAAGATTTCAGTAGCTTGAGAGAGGAGAGAAAAAATTTGTTAGTAAGTAGAATCGTTGGAATTTGTTGATTTTGGAGATGATAAAAGCCTATATATATGTATAGATCATGCCAAAATTGCTGAATATGTGGTGAGTGGTGAAGAAGAGGCATTTGGGTAAGGGACATGATCACCTGAAGGATCACATGGTCCTGTTTCCCTACTTAATTGTATTAAGAACTTGGTGATAAGAGAGCTTGTAGATTTGGTGGAACACATA
>NW_019014655.1:1626820-1679137 GCF_000150535.2 Carica papaya | reverse complement strand
ACCAGAAAGAGCTGGAGGCATGTAATAAACTTCATTTATGTTTTTCATGTCTTTAACCCAAAAGTTATCACCAGCATATGTTGGTTTTTGGAAAAAAAGGTTGCAGGAAATATTCCTTGCTTAGTTTCATTAATTGCAAGGCAGGTCCTTGTGATATGCACGTGAAGTGTGTCCTACTAGTACCAGTGGTCCCTATCAAGACAGAAGCTGCATTTTCTTTTAGATTCTCAGATCCAAAACAGATTTGGAAGAAGTTATTAGTGGATCTGTCAAATTGAACTGTAGATCCCACGACCCCCAGTTCTCTTCTCTCTTTACCAAAGGTGAGGAGATTGATAATGGTAGTTTTTTAAGTCTCCAATAAATATCATTTATTAGATTAGCAAATGCAGTCTTCATGTACAGTAAACTGCATACCTTCAACGGGTATATATACATTTTTCTTAACATGCAGGTAGAGAAAGACATTTGAAAATGGAAAAACAACTGTGATTATAAAATAAAACATCTTGAAAAATTTTATGCCTCTCCACAAAGGAAACTTGAAAGGATTCAATGTGTTGTTTTTTGAGCTGACTCTCACTTGAATATCTCAATTTTCTTGGACTTGGTAGCTAACATGTTGAAGTAACAATCTAGGATTGGAATGTTTAGTTTCTGAGATACAACTCAACAAAATTAGAGGGAAGACAAAAAAAAAATCTTGATTATAAATTTTTTCTAAATTAGTTTTTACTAGCTCAAAGCTTTACAATAAGCCATAAAACCATGGACTTCTATTCGGTCAATTCTATTTGTACATTTTGGTTTCTCTAGTCTAGTAATGGACCATTTTTGGCCTCTTCATATATCCTTCAGCGGTGAGACGACTGCAAGATTTGGCAGCAAGGAATTGCTCAGGGCATCCATGTGGATCAGTTTTTTCTTCAGCTTGATATGGCAGCTTCTGAAGTGGACCCTTGAAGTATGAACATGAAATCATGAAGAGCTGTCTTCATTTTTTCTTGTGTACACACCCAAAGGGCTTTTGCTGCACTGTTTTTGTGAAACATTTCTTCTCTGAGAAATCTGAACAGCTTCTTTCATGATCTGTTCAGTAGAGAGGTGACATCGAAGAAAGTTTCTTCACTGCAGGGAATTGTCAATCTGCCCATCAGATGATCAAAACCAATCTCTTCTTCAGCTTTACTAAGTAGAGCCCGAAATGTGAGGGTTGCCTTAAATAGGATACTGGAACCAAAAATCTCTTCTTCTGGTTCTCTCCAACATAGACAGCAAGAAATCCTTTTGGTATGTCTATGGATATGGAAGCTTCTTCATTTGCAAATATAACTGAGCGGCAAAGAATTTGTTTGGTGAGAATAGCAGCACGCAAAATAGCCATGGTTTCTACTTTCAAGTAAAGGAAAAAAACTGTGAAGTGCTGAATACTCGAATTTGTTTAACAAAAGCTATAAGCTTAGAGTGGATGAGAGTTGGAAGTGAAAGATCTGAGTTGCTTTGACTTCAAAATTGCAAATGTATTTATAAAGGCAGGAAATTGAATGATAGTTTGTGATTAAATTGTGAAGTGTCATCTGTTGGGGTCTTTCTGGAGACATAACTAATGAGGTTTTCACAAGGTTCTGTTTTCCAACTAATCAACAAGGATTTGAATTTTACTGCAACATCATGAACAGTGTACCCTACCTGGTTTCTAATCTGACAACTGTGGATCCAACTAAAGATCATTTAAATGGATTAGTGTTTATTCAGGTGAAAAGTGGAGCAACCCTTAGCTTGGTGACATGTCTGAGACAACAACTAGATTGACAAAATAAACTATGGAAATTTGTGTGAAGCCAATCTGCATCGGGAAATATGGAAGGAGAAAAGCATTAAAAGCTCATGTGAGTTGATGTTTTTGAGGTTAACATGAGACAAGCAAAAGTACAATGGATATGGTGAACACATCAGATTTTAGAAGACATAATTGGGAAACTTAAAGGAATACAGGTAGAAAAATATCCATTCTGAATCACATGTAAGGGATTCCATGGCATAAGAGAAGCTATGCCAATTTTATAAACATTCTGTCATTTTGGTTCACCATCTGCATTTAAACCTTTCTTGTCCTTCTTCAATCGAATTGGACTTTAGCTTTGTCGTCTCTGTTGAATCTGCCTATTGTATGGTACGATCAGCATGTGTAAAGAAGCAACTATTGCTAAAAATACCAATTCGTTGGTCCAAATAGATACGCCAAATGTATGATCCTTGTTCATACTTCAATATATGACATTCACCTTGTTAATTATTTGATATCAGAAGAAATTCTGATATGATGTTAACATGCTTGTCTGAAGTGTGTGTCTAATTGGGTTTGAGTAGGCTGCACAGAATTTCTGGAGAGAACAGGTGAATCGAGCTGCTTCCATAAGAGGACATCCAGAGTTGGAAGAGACAGACTTGCATCATCTGTAGTTGTGAGAGATAGACAGGCACTACACCCACCTCTATGGTTAACAACATCGTAACTTTTGGAAACAGATAAGATGACATATTTCCAAATTAAGAAATTGTTGAAGTTAAGGGTTTCACTAACAATATCTTTAATCTTAAACACATTGATGGGGGATGAAAATTTCTGCGAGATAAGGAAGAAATAGACTAACTTGCAATAAGCGAACAAGAAGTTGATTCCGGGGAAGACTCATTTTTAGAGAAAAGCCAGAATCGAGTTATGTTACCATGCAAATTTTAGCAGTAAATTCATTCATGTGTCTAGTTTCATATAAAATTTTGAAATAAATATGCTCAAGTGTCTGTTTTCAACTGGTAAACATGTATATGTACATGTAGAGGTCCACATGGTTTAGGACTCTATACAAAGTCTATAGAAAGATAAATGTTAGAAGAATTCAAACATGTATTCTGTTACTGTGTTCAACGTTAGAAGAAAGATAATTGGAAGTATAGATTGAAGAAGATATGATCAACTGATATAATCTACCAAATTTACAATTGATCAAAATTGTGGCAAAGACTGCTGGAGTTACCACTGGAAACTCTCTCTATGGGCATAAAGCTTTCACATCAGCATCGTCTTTCTACAAAAGTTAAAAAAAAAAAAAAATTGTAACTCCTAATTGATCAGAAGTTCTGTATATCACAATCTGTCCAAGCGGGCAGTGAGGTCAAAGAAGATGTCTTCTGTGCAGGGAAGTGTTAAACCTCCCATTGGATGATTATAGCCAAATTCCTCCTCTGCCATGCATAGCAACTCTTGAAATGAAGGCTGATGCAAGAAGGATATTGGAATTACAAATCTCTTCTTTTGATCCTGATCCCCAACATAGACTGCAATATGGCCTTTTGGAACATCAGAGGGAGTTGGTTGATCTTGAAATGAATTTGATCGGCGGAGAATCTTCTTGGAATATGATACACGAGGAAAACGAATAGCCATTATTAATTTGTCACTTTGAAAAAAGATAATTAGTATTTCAATGGCTTGAGAGAGGAGAGGAAAATTCTGCTAGCTAGTAGAGAATCTTTGAACTTGAGTTGCTTGATTGTGGAGATGATCAAAGCCTATATATATATATATATATATATATGTAGGTCATGTCAAAATCTTTGAATATGTGGTGAGTGGTGAAGAAGAGGCATATGGGTGGATATGCTGAGACATGATCACCTGAAGGATCACATGGTCCTGTTTCCTTACTTAATTAGATTAAGAGCATGGTGGCGAGTAAGCTTGTAGATTTGGTGGAACACATAGTGACCAGCCATTTCTAACAGAGAAACCTACAACTGGACCCACTTGAGAACAAAAGACTTGGCAAGAGGAAACTGCTTTAATTTTAACAGATTGAAACCTTAAATGATTGGAGACATTCCTGAAACATATTGAAATTTATTTCTACTCAGATCCAATTCTATTCCTTGTCTTTGGCTTTGTCTTTGCTCATGTACAGTCTCTGTGTGGATGTTAATTTCAAATAGATCCAGTATGAAAACTTATAATGACTTGTCTATCTATTAAGCCGCTCTACCTATTATGGTCTTGGGTTAAAATCTAATAAATAAAGCTTAAATGTCCATTTTACCAGAAAGAGCTTGAGGAATGTAATAAACTGCATTTACATTTTTCATGTCTTTAACACAAAAGTTATCACCAGCATTTGTTGGTTTTGGAGAGAAGGTTGCTGGCAATATTTCTTGCATTAATTCGCAAGGCAGGTCCTTGTGATATGCATGTGAAGTGTGTCCCACTAGTACTAGTGGTCCATATCAAGACAAGCTGCAGTTTCTTTCAGATTCTCAGATCCAAAAATAGATTTAGAAAAAATTATTGGTAGATATGTCAAACTTGAATGGTAGATGTGAAGGCCCCAGTTTTCTTCTTTCTTAACAAAAAATGAGGATTTTGGTAATGGTAGTTCTTTGAAGGCTCCAGTAAATATCATGACTGGATTTGCAAATACGTTCTTCGTGCACAGTAAACTGCATGCCTTCAATGAGTATATATACATTGTTCTTAATATGCAGGTAGAGAAACACATTTGAAAATGGAAATGCAAGGGCAAATGTAAAATTAAAACAACACAAAGTCTTTTATGCTTCTCTGTAAAGAGAATGAGGTGAAGGGCAAAAAAAGTTAAAGGGTTTAGGGTGCATCAGTTTTGAAGGTGATCCTCACTTTAATATCTGCATTTTCTTAGACTTGATAGCTGACATAGTTAACAAATAATCAAGGATTGCAATGTTTAGTTTCTGAGATACAACTCAATAAAATTCAAGGGAATATATAAAAAATCCTTATTATGAATTTCGTATAAATCAGTTTCTACAGAGTTCAAAGCTTTACAGTAAGCCATAAGACTGGTATTCTATTCTGTCAATACTGTTTGTACAGATTTGATTTCTCTGGTCTAGTAATGGGCCATTTTTGGCCTCTTCATATATTCTGCAGGCGAGATGACTGCAAGATTCGGCTACAAGGAATTGCTCAGGGCATCCGTGTGGATCCTTTTTTTCTTCAGCTTGATATGGTAGCTTCTGAAGTGGACCCTTGAAGTATGAACATGAAATCATGAATAGCCGTCTTCATTTTTTCCCATATACACAGCCAAAGGACTTTTGATGCACTGTTTTTGTGAAACAGTCCTTCTCTGAGAAATCTGAATGGCTTCTTTCATAATCTTTTCAATTGTGAGGTGACGTCCAAGAAAGTTTCTTCACTGCAGGGAATTGTCAATCCGCCCATTGGATGATCAAAACCAAACTCGTCTTCAGCTTTACTAAGCAAAGCCTGAAAGGAAGGTTGCCTTAAATATGAGACTGGAACCAAAAATCTCTTCTTTTGGCTCTCTCCAACGTAGACAGCAAGAAAGCCTTTTGGTACATCTGTGGACGTCGAAGCTTCTTTATAAGAAAATGTAACTGAGTGGCGAAGAATTTGTTTGGCGAGGATAGCAGCACGCAAAATAGCCATGGTTTCTACTTTTGAGTCAAGGAAAAAAATTGTGAAGGGCTTCGAAGACTTGAATTTGTTTGACAAAAGCTATAAGCTTAGAGTGGATGAGAGTTGGAAGTGAAAGACCAGGTTGCTTTGAGTTGAAAATTGCAAATAGATTTATAAAGGCAGGAAATGGCAAATTGAATGATAGTTTGGGTTGAATTCTCAAGTGTCATCTGCATGGGGTCTTTCTGGGGACATAACTAATGAGGTTTACACATGGTTCTGTTTTCCAACTAATCAGCAAGGATTTGAATTTTAGTGCAACTTCTTAAACAATGTGCCCTACCTGGTCTCTAATCTGACAACTGCCCATCCAACTAAAGCTCATTTAAGTGGATTAGTGTTTATATAGGTGAAAGGTGGAGCAACCCTTTGCTTGGTGACATGTCTGAGACAAGAAGCCCAATGTATATATTATTTTGCAACAACTGGATTGGCAAAATAAACTATGAAAATTTCTGTGAAGCTAATCTGCATAGGGAGAAATAGAAGGAGAAAAGCATTAAAAGCCCAAGATGTTTTTGAGGTTAACATGAGACAAGCAAAAGTACAAAGGACATGGTAAACATATCAGATTTTCGAAGACGCAACTGGGAAACTTAAAGCAATATAGGTAGAAAAATATCCATTTTGCATCACGTGTAAGGGATTCCTTGTCGTAAAAGAAGCTATATCAATTTTATAAACATTCTTTGATTTTTGTTTACCATCTGCATTTAAACCTTTCGTGTGCTTCTTCAATTAAATTGGACTTTGGCTTTGTCATCTCCGTTGAATGTGCCTATTGTATGGTATGATCAACATGTCTGAAGAAGCAACTTATGCTAAATGTATCAATTCATCCGTCTAAATAAATATAAAAAAGTATGATCCTTGTTCATATTTCAATATATGACATTCACCCCGTTAATTATTTCATATCAGAAAAATTCTGATATGATGTTAACATGCTCGTCTGGAAGTGAGTGTCTAGTTGGGTTTGAGTAGGCTGCACAAAATTTCTGGAGAGAGCAGGTGAATCGAGCTGCTTCTATAAGAGGGCATTCGGATTTCGATCCAAGTTTCTGTAGTTGTGAGAGATCAGGCACTAGAACCACCTATATGGTTAACAACATCATAAATTTTGTATACAGATAAGATGACATATTTCCAAATTAAGAAATTGGTGAAGTTAAAGGTTTCACTAATACTATTTTTAATCTTAAACACAATGAATGGGGATGAGAATTTCTGGGAGATAAGGAAGAAGTAGACTAGCTTCAAATAAGCGAACAAGAAGGAGATTCTGCACCAAGACTCATTCTTAGGAAAAAGCCAGGATCCAGTTCTGTTACCATGTAAATTTTTGCAGTAAATCCATTCACGTGTCTATTTTCATATAAAATTTTGAAATAAATACACTCAAGTGTCTATTTCAACTGGTAAACATGTATATAAAAAGAATTTGTAAGAGGAATTCAAATATGTATTCTGTTATTGTGTTCAATGTAAAAGGAAAGATAATTGGAAGTATAGACTGAAAAAGATATGATTAACTGATCTAGTCTACCAAGTTTACAATTGATCAAAATTGTGGCAAATACTGCTGGAGTTACCACTAGCAACTCTCTCTACGGGCATAAAGCTTTCACATCAACATCTCCTTTCTACAAAAGTTAAAATAAAGAAAAAAATTGTAACTTCTAATTGATCAGAAGTTCTGTATATCACAATCTGTTCAAGCGGGCAGTGAGGTCAACGAAGATGTCTTCCGTGCAGGGAAGTGTTAGACCACGCATTGGATGATTGTAGCCGAATTCTTCCTCTGCCATACATAGCAACTCTTGAAATGAAGGCTGATGCAAAAATGATATTGGAATTATGAATCTCTTCTTTTGATCCCCAACATAGACTGCAATATGGCCTTTTGGAACATCCGAGGGAGTTGGTTGATCTCGAAACGAATTTGATCGGTGGAGAATCTGCTTGGAATACAATGGACGAGGAAAATGAACGGTCATTGTTGATTAGTCACTTTGAGAAAAGTTTCAATGGCTTGAGGGAAGAGAGGAAAATTGTCTAACTGGTAGAGAATTTTTGAACTTGAGTTGGTTGATTTTGGAGATGATAAAAGCCTATATATATATATATATATATAGATCATGTCTAAATCTTTGAATGTGTGGTGAGTGGTGAAGAATATGCATTTAGTTCGATATGCTAAGAGACATGATCACATGGTCCTGCTTCTGTACTCAATTATATTAAGAACTTGATGGTCAGTGAGCTTGTAGATTTGGTGGAACGCATAGTGGCCAGCCATTTCTAAGAGAGAAACCTACAACTGGACCCACTTGAGAACAAAGAGACTTGGCAAGAGGAAACTGCTTTAGTTTTAATAGATAGAAGCCACAAATGATTGTAGACATTCTTGAAACATATCAAACTTTGTTTACAATCGGAGCCAATTCTATTACCTGTATATAGTTTGACTCTTTCTTGCTCATGTACAGGCTCTGCATTAGGGGTATTAGGGATGTTAATTTCAGATCAATCGAGTATGAAATCCTATGATGACTTCCATATCTATTCCACTCTACCCATTGCAATATGGCGTTTGGTTAGAATCTAATAAATAAAGCTTAAAGATTTTTTTTACCAGAAAGAGCTGGGGGCATGTAATGAACTGCATTTATGTTTTTCGTATCTTTAACACAAAAGTTATCACCAGTATTTGTTGATTTTGGAGAAGAGGTTTCTGGAAATATTTGTTGCATTAATTTGCAAGAGAGGTCCTTGTGATAAGCATGTGAAGTGTGTCCCACTAGTGCTAGTGGTCCCTGTCAAGACACAAGCTGCAGTTTCTTACAGATTCTGAGATCCAAAAATAGATTTGGAAAAAAATATTGGTAGATATGTCAAACTTGAATGGTAGATGTGAATGCCCCAGTTTTCTACTTTCTTAACAAACTGCGAGGACTTTGGTAATGGTAGTTTTTTGAAGGCTCCAGTAAATATCATGACTGGATTTGCAAATGCATTCTCATGTACAGTAAACTGCAAGCCTTCAATGAGTATATATATATTCTTCTTAATACACAGGTAGAGAAACACATTTGAAAATGGAAATGCAAGTGCGAATATAAAATTAAAACATCTCAAAAAATTTTATGCTTCTCCATAAAAAGAAGGAGGTGAACGGCAAAAAAAGTTAAAAGGGTTTAGATTGCATCAGTTTTGAAGGTGATCCTCACTTCAATATCTGCATTTTTTTAGACTTGAATAGCTAACATAGTCAACTAACAATCTAGGATTGGAATGTTTAGTTTCTGAGATACAACTCAATAAAATTCGAGGGAATATATAAAAAAATCCTTATTATGAATTCATATAAATTAGTTTCTGCAGAGTTCAAAGCTTTACAATAAGCCATAAGAATATGGTATTCTATTCTGTCAATACTGCTTGTACAGATTAGATTTCTCTACTCTAGTAATGGAACATTTTTGGCCTCTTCATATATTCTGCAGTGGTAAAATGACTGCAAGATTTGGCTGCAAGGAATTGCTCAGGGCATCCGTGTGGATCAGTTTTTTCTTCAGCATGATATGGCAGCTTCTGAAGTATGAGTATGAAATCATGAATAGTTATCTTCAGTTTTCCTCATATCCACAGCCAAAGGGCTTTTGGTGCACTGTTTTTGTGAAACATTCCTTCTTTGAAAAATCTGAATGGCTTCTTTCAAGATCTTTTCTATTGAGAAGTGACATCGAAGAAAGTTTCTTCACTGCAGGGAAATGTCAATCCGCCCATTGGATGATCAAAACCAAACTCGTCTCGGCTTTACTAAGCAAAGCCTGAAATGAAGGTCGCCTTAAATATGAGACTGGAACCAAAAATCTCTTCTTTTGGCTCTCTCCAACATAGACAGCAAGAAAGCCTTTTGGTACATCTATGGATATCGAAGCTTCTTTATAAGCAAATGTAACTGAGCGGCGAAGAAATTGTTTGGTGAGGATAGCAGCATGCAAAATAGCCATGGTTTCAAGTCAAGGAAAAGAATTGTGAAGGGCTTCGAAGACTTGAATTTGTTTGACAAAAGCTATAAGCTTAAGGCTGATAGAGAATTGGAAGTGAAAACAAGAGTTGCTTTGACACACAAAGCTGCTAATATATTTATAAAGGCAGGAAATTGCAAATTGAATAATAGTTTAGGGGTGAATGGTCAAGTGTCATATGCTGGGGTCTGTCTGGGGGACATAGCTCATGAGGTCTTCACATGGTTCTGTTTTCCAATTGATCAACAAGGATTTGAATTTTACTGCAACTTCATAAACAATGTGCCCTACTAGTTTCTAATCTAACAACTGGTAATCCAACTAAAGATCATTTCAGTAGATTAGTGTTCGTACAGGTGAAAAGGTGGAGCAATCCTTTGCTTGGTGACATGTCTGAGACAACAAGTCCAATGTATATATTATTTTACAACAATTAGATTGACAAAATAACTATAGAAATTTCTGTGAAGCCAGTCTTTGTAGGGAGAAATAGAAGGAGAAAAGCATTGAAAGCTCATGTGAACTGATGGTTTCCAGGTTAATATAAGATAAACAAAGTTAAAATGGACATAGTGAATACATCAGATTTTTAGCAGACATAATTAGACATTTCAGAGCACTATAGGTAGAAAAATGTCCATTTTGCATCACATATAAGGGATTCCTTGGTATAAAAGAAGCTACGTCAATTTTATAAATATTCTGTGATTTTTGTTTGTCATCTCCATTTAAACCTTTCTTGTTCTTCTTCACTCGAATTGTACTTTAGCTTTATCCTCTGTTGAATGTGACTATTGCAAAGTATGAGAAACATGTCTGAAGCAGCAACTTATGCTAAATGTATTGACTTGTCCATCCCTTCCCCCCCTTCCCCTCCCCACCCAAAAAAAAAAAAAAAAAAAAACCAAATTTATGATCCTTGTTCATTCTTCGATATATGACATATGCCTGTTAATTATTTGTTGGTAGAAGAAATTCTGATCTATGTTGCTATCTTTTGTTAGAAGATTTGTAAATCATGAACTTCACTTTGGTCCATTTAACTCCTAGTCCAGCTCTGCAATTTTGATTTTATCGGGAAACTTAATGGCTCTCAGGTGCCTGAAATTGAATCTCTTTATACTCTTTTGTTCTCTGGATAATTCGAAGTTTTTGAGCTGTCTAAATCATTTGATCATTGTCCAAGCTGCTTGCTACAGTATAATGTTGATAAATACCAAGAAAAGTGATGATTCTCCTTGTAACGACTCTGGTCTAAGAACAACTAATCTCATAAAATGTTTAACCCAAACTACATACTCTTGAAAACTCAGTCTCAAGCTAGTAGGAGTGGTTTGAGTCCTTATCATATGCTCAATAATCACATCTTTAGGATATGAGATTAAGGTCTCACAGTTCCACTCGCTACAATGGGGAAGTCATTTTTCAGGTATCCTAGAATTCAGATTTGATGTGCAATAGCGAGCATGAGCCTGGTTACAGAAGAGTTTTTCAATTTTTTTTCCATGCCTGTCTGGAGTGAGTGTTTAGTTGAGTTTGAGTAGGCTGCCAAGGATTTATGGAAAAAGTGATGCTTGGATTTAAGAGAAAACAAGTGAGTCGAGCTGCTGTCATAATAGGGCATCTTGATTTCGATGAGACAAGATTTGGATCATCTGTAGTTGTGAGAGATAGACAGACAATATAACAACCTACATGGTTCCCAATACTCCCAACTTTTTAAAACAGGTAGGATGAGAGATTTCCCAATTAAGAAACTGGTGAATCTTAGGTTTCACTAGCATAACTTTACAACCTTAGACACACTGAATTGGAAATGAGAATTTCTGAGAGATAAGGAAGAACTAGACTATCAATAAGAGAACAAGAAAAAGATTTCACATATCAGTTTTAGAGAAAAAGCCAAAATCGATTTCTGACACCATGTAAACTTCTGGAATAAATTAAATTCACTCAGCTATATATTTTCATCGAGTAAACATGTACATATACAAGTACAGGTCCACATGGTTTAGGAGTCTACAAGCTTTTTACAAAGACAAGTGTAAGAAGAATTTAAACATGTATTCTGTCATTATGTTCAATGTACGAAGAAAGATTATGAAGTATAGACTGAGAAGATATGATTAACTGATCTAATCTACAAAGTTTATAATTGATCAAAATTGTGGCAAATACTACAGTAGTTACCATCGGCAACTCTCTCTGTAGGCATGAAGTTTTCACATCAACATCCTCTTTCTACAGAAATTAAAAAAAATGTCAAATCTATTCAAGCGGGTAGTGAGGTCAACGAAGATGTCTTCCATGCAGGGAAGTGTCAGACCTCCCATCAGGTGATTGTAGCCAAATTCTTCCTCCGCCATGCATAGCAACTCTTGAAATGAAGGCTGATGCAAGGATGATATTGGAATTAAGAACCGCTTCTTTTGCTCCTGATCACCAACATAGACTGCAATAGAGCCTTTGGGAACATCTGACGAAGTTGGTTGATTTCCAAATGAATTTGATTTCCAGAGCATCTGCTTAGAATACAAGAGGCGAGGAAAATGAACAGGCATTGTTAATTAGCCACTCCGGAAAAAGATGTTCAAGACTTCAATGGTTTGAGAGAGGGGAGGAAAAATTTTTCTAGCTAGTAGAGAATTTTTGCACTTGAGTTGGTTGATTTAGAGGTGATAAATCTCTAATATATATATATATATATATATATATATATATATATATATATATATATATATATGAACACATAGATCATGCCTAAATCATTGAAACGTGTAGTGAGTGGTGAGGAAGAGGAATTTGTGTGGATGGTAAGAGACATGGTCACCTGAAGAATCACATGGTCCTGTTTCCAGGCTTGATTGTGTTAAAAACTTGGTGGTGAGTGAGCTTGTAGACTTGGTAGAACACAATGTGGCCAGCCATTTTCAACAGAGAAACCTACAATTGGACCCACTTGAGAACTAAGAGACCTGGAAAGAGGACACTCCTCTAATTTTAATATATAGAAACCACAAATGATCAGAGACATTCTTGAAGCATATTGAAGTTTGTTTTCACTTAGAGTTATTCTATTCTCTATCTCATAATTTGGCTCTCTCCTACTTGTGTACAATCTCTACATGAAGGAGTTATTAGGAACATCAATTTCAGATCGATCAAGTATGAAAGTTTACAGTGACTTGTATATTTATTAAGCAATTCTACCTATTACAATATGGTGTTGGGTTAGAATCTAATAAATAAAGCTTAAACTTTCAGATTACCAGAAAGGACAAAGGTATGCAGTGAACTTCATTTATTTTTATGTGTTTAACCGACAAGTCATCGCCATCATTTGTTGGCTTGGAAAAAAGTCATTGGCAATATTCAATTTGTTGCTTTGGTGCATTAATTTGCAAGGCTGGTCCTTGTGATATGCATATGAAGTGTGTCCTACAAGTACTCAAGACACAAGCTGGATTTTCCTTCAGATTATCAGATCCAATAATAGATTGCAAAAGAGAAACCGTTGGTAATTTTTTGAATGGTGGATATGAAGAAGTATTTTTTTTGTTGCCAAATGATGAAGACTCCAGTAACTTAAGTAGATATAAGAATACAGTCATCATGTAGAGTAAATTGCATGAATTTAATGTGTGTGTCAATATACATTATTCTTAATATACAAGTACAAAAACACATTTGGAATTAATGGAAACTCAAGTGCAAATATGAAGGTCAAAATCTCAAAATCTTTTTGCTTTATGGAACAATTTAGTTGAAGATAAGAAAAGTTCAAGGGATTTAGCATGTATTAGTTTGAGGAAGAGACTTGCTAGAATATCTGGATTTGGAATGTTTACTTGATAAGATGGAACTCGTATGTATCATACATGTTCAAAGAGAATCTACATATGAATTACATGTGATCGGTCAGAACAAAATTAGAGGGGATACATAAGAAAAAAGCCTGTTTATGAATTAAGTATGATTCTATAGAGCCTAAAACTTTACAATCAGCTATGAAAATCTATTCTCTGAGAAATCTAAATGCATTCGTTCATGATCTTCTCAAATGAGAGGTGATGTTGAAGAAAGTTTCTTCGTTACAGGGAATTGTCAAACCACCCATTGGATGATCAAAGCCAAACTCTTCTTCAGCTTTACTAAGCAAAGCCTGAAATGAAGGGTTCCTTAAATAGGAAACTGGAACCAGAAATCTCTTCTTTTGGCTCTCTCCAACATAGACAGCAAGAAAGCCTTTCGGTACATCCATGGATGTTGAAGCTGCTTTATTTGCAGCCCTAATTGAGTATCGAAGAATTTGTTTCGTAAAAATAGTAACGTGCGAAATAGCCATGTAAACTTCTTTTTCTAAGTAAAGGAAAAGAACTGTGAAGAGCTTTGAGGACCTGAAATTGTTTAACAAGAAAGCTGTAAGCTTAAGAGTGGTAGAGAATTGGACGCGAACACCTGAGTTGCTCAGACCCCAAAAGTGTTTACTATTTATAAAAGCAGGAAAGTGGAAAATTGAATGACAATTTGAGATTGAATGGTCAAGTATCACTTGCTGGGGTCTGGTTGGGTACATAGCTCATGAGGTTTCACATGGCTTTGTTTTCCATCTAATCAACAAATATTTGAATTTGGATGCACATTCACGAACCATGTGCCCTACCAATCTACTAGTGTTGATATGGTTGAAAAGTTGAGCGACCCTTTGCTTGGTACCATGTTCAAGACAGCGGGTCCAATATATGTCATCTTATGAGAATTGGATTGACCAATTATGGAAACATCCATGATACGGATCTGCACAGAGAGAAATAGATGGAGAACATCATCAAAAGCTCAGATGTTTTTGATGTTAACATGAGACTAGCAACAATCGAATAAGACATAACTGGACAACTTAAAGCAAAATAGGTAGAACAATATCCATTTTGCATCACATATAAAGGATTCCTTGGTGTGAAGAAGCTATGTAATAAACATTGCAGGATGTGATTCTCATGGTTTTTGTCCGCAATCTCGATTTAAAACTTTCCCATCTTCCAATTTTCATTTAAATCTTTCTCATCCTTCATCACAACAGCTGGAAATAAGTATTATTGTCTTTGCTAACTCTGCTTACACATGATATGAGAGACATATCTAGGCAAGCAACTTAAGCTAAATCCGTTTTTGTAGTTCAATATAGGACATTGGTCTTGTTAATTGTTAGATATTGAAAGACATTATGATCCTATGATGAAAATGCTATGAATTTCAGGGGTCTAAAATCAAAGAATAAATTTTGCTTTGAAAGCAGCCAGACTACTTTGCTATCTCGATAATTCTAAGTTTTTGAACAGTATCTGACAACTGTCCAAGCTGATTCCTGCAATAGAGTGTTGATAAATATGAAGAAATATGATAGTTCTTCTTGTAATGGGCCAGATACATTACAAAGATCTAAGTACCATTAGGCCAATAAATTCTATAGTCCAAACCACTTATTTTAAAATTTTGAATTCAAGTTATTAGTAGCGACTGATTTGAGCTCTTATTTAAAACTCAAGCTCAAGTTATTAGTAATCTGAGATAAATGACTCACAATTCTCATCATTTAGTTTCTTAATGTACTCATCATAGTCACTTTTATCTTAATCACAACATCACAACTTACATCAAATGTTCACGAGGTTCATATTTTCACCAGCACAGAGTCACCGAACGATACTTGCTATTATATTATTTGTAATACCCCACAAGCAAACACCATTGGACAACAATTTTCGAGTCCAAACACCAGTTGCTAAAGGCTCAATCTTAAATCAGTAGTAATGAACGACTTGAACCCTTATGTAGCACTCAAAAATCATAGATGTTTATGATGTGAGATTATGACCTCACACTTTTTTTTCTTGTTAGGGTTCAAGAGACAGACTTCTGAAATTTAAATAAAGAACATTAATAATGTAATTTATAAGAAACTTTTGTGTTATTCTTGGAAGAAAAGTAATCTCAAACGTTGAAATGTAAACTGAAAAGATGAGACCATCTACCAAATTTACAATTGCTCAAAATGTGGGAAAAACTCCAGTAGTTTTTAAATGTAACTTGCCCAGATGGATTCTAAATTTACATCAACATCCTCATACAAAAATTGAGTAAAAATTATGTATATATGAAATTCAAAATTGTTTCTTCCAGTTGATAAGAAGTTGTCCATTAGAATCTGTTCAAGTGAGCAGTGAGGTCAACAAAGATATCTTCTACGCAAGGAAGTGAGACAGCCCATTGGATGATTGTAGCCAAATTCTTCCTCTGCATTGTAATAATTCTTGAAGTGAAGGCTGATGCAAGAATAATTTTGGAATTACAAATATCTTCTTCTGGCTGTCTCCAGCATAAACAAAAATTTTTGGAAAATCTGAGGGAATTGATTGATTCACAGATGAATTTGGTCTGTGGACAATCTGCCTTGAATACAAGACTTGAGGAAAACGAACTGTGATTCTTCTTATGTTAAATCACTTTAAAGAAGATGGTCAAGATTTCAATGATTTCAGAGACAAGAGATAACTTTTTGATTTGGTTGATATGCGATGAGAAATGCCAAATATATATATATATGTTTGTATAGATCATAGAAAGATTGTTGAAATATAAAGTGATTGGAGAATAGGCACTTGGCTAGGAAGAGGGGTAAGAGACCTGGTCACCTGATGGATCACATGGTGCTGTTGCCAAGCTGATATCAAAAACTTAGTGGTGATTGAACTTGTAGATTTGGTGGAACACATTGTTGTCCCACCATTTCCAGAAGACAAATCTACAATAGAGCCATCTGAAATTATTACAAGGCTCAGCCAGAGAAACTGCTCTTGCTTTATCAGATGGAAACCATAAATGATTGAGACCATGCAGGGACAAGAAATTTTCTTCCCAGTCAATGAAGCCCGTTAATATAAATAAACATCATTGAGCTGGAATGCTCACTTTCACCAGCTTTTTGTTGTCTGGGAAAAGAGTCACGGGCAATTACTATTTGTTGCTTTGGTGCCTTAACTTGCAAGACAAGTCCTTATGATATGCATGTGAAGTGTGTCCTATTAGTACTAGTAGTCCCTATCAAGACCGAAGCTGAAGTTTCAGATTATAAAAATTCAAAATTTTTGTTACAGTAAAAATGGGCTGGATTTACTGATGCTGTCTGCATATATAGTGAAGAACTGCCTGCCTCCATATCTGTGCACAAATCTTCTTAAGCAGGGGGAGGAAAGCATCCAAAGAAGGATCCAAGGGAGAGTCTAACGAAAAATTATTGAGAACTCTATGCTGATCAATCATGATTGCCATTCTTAGACAATGAAATGTTCACTAAGAGCAACCAAATAGAGCAAACAAAGGAAAGGAGACTAATTGGCAGCCAACACAAATTGAAAACCTTTGCCCCAAAGTTTCTTCTCTGACAAACAATATCAAAGTAAGAAATTAACATTCACAATATAAAAGGCCTATGAGGTCAATAATGTTGTCAGACCTTCAGGAAAGAAGACTGAATAATAGAATTTTTTTACCTACTACAAAATAGATAGTTTCTGAATTGTGTTATAAAATTGGCAACTCAAAGAAAATGTTATGAAAGATTGGAAAATCCAAGAACTATGAGTTACTATCGACTGATAAAACACTCTTCTGTAAGAAAGCAAACAAGAAGGTAGTTTCAGATCGGCATATGCTTTTGCTGGTCTTAGTAATCATGGTTACTTTATCTATCAACTAAAACAAGATTTCTAGTTCTCTTAGCCTGCAAGTTTATGGTGTCAGGTGCTTGTGCAAATAGAGAGGATGAGATCTTTATGATAAACGAGCTTTCAGAATATCTGATTAGAGAAAATTTGAATCCTTTCTTTTGCTTCAGAGAAAAATGAACGAAATTACAATCAATGGACATCAAGTCCTTGGACTTAAGACATAGTCCTTGATTAACTAGGAAGGTTTTTCAATTAGCATTGTTGAAGACCTCATCTTTACTTCTGACACTCCTTTCTTGACTGAATCCTGCAACAGAGATCCAAAAGGGCTTTTTCTTAACTTCTGTGCATGGAATTGTCAGGTTGTGCATTTAAAGAGTGAAGTAGAAACATTTTTCAGCTTGATTGATCCTTGAAGTTAAATGCTTCTGCCTTTGAACATGCAACAAGAGTTAGTAGTTTCTAATTTTTCATTCTCAACTCTCAAGCAGAAGGTTGTTTTCTGCCCCGCAAAATTGTTTCTAGCTATGTAATTGAGGAGCCTTATCTTATGATTTGTGAAGTCCAGAAGTAACATGGAAGAAAGTGTCTTCCCTGCAGGGAATTGTGAGACCACCCATTGGATGATCAAAACCAAACTCCTCTTCAGCTTTACTTAGCAAAGCTTGAAATGAAGGTTGGTCCAAATATGATACAGGAACCATGAATCTCTTCTTCTGGGATTCCCCAACATATACTGCAAGGAAACCTTTTGGAACATCTGCAGACACTGAGGCTCTTTTATTTGTGGCTGAAACAGATTTGCAGAAAATTTGCTTGGCGAGAATGGCACCACGCAAACGAACACCCATTATGTTAATATTTTGCTGAATATAGTACTCAAAAAGAGGGTTAACAATATGATCTCAGATGTTTTATGAGTTTAGAAAACCTAGAAATTGTGAAGATTTGAGTTGAGTATGATCCAAAAGTGAGTGGGTATATATAGATGAGATGCTATGTGGTAAAATCCTCTGGTTGCTTGAACCACTGGCTGGGTCCTCTAAGGGCATAACCCATAGGGGTATCACTATATCACATGGTCTTGTTTTCTAAATGATCAACTGCATAATGAAATTGAAGAATCACGTCTAGGCTTTCTGATTGAAAACATAGGGTCCTACAGTATTGTGTGTAAGCCAATGGATAAAAGGTGAAAGATTATAAAAATTGGCAGTTGGATCATATTGCTGAAATAAATGACATGTTTATGTGCCTTTGATGTAGGACATAATTGTAGACATCTCATTATTATAGAAAATGAAAAATAAATTTTAAGACATGATCCCAATACGAAGTAGGTTGATGGATAAGATAATTGGATAATAATAACCTGCAGGAAGTCAACCATTTCTTGGCGATAACCTGCTAAGGACCCACTTCATCATCTTAAGAAGATGCCGACTGGGAAATTTGTTTCTTGGTCTAACTGGTTGCTCTTTAGAAAATCTATTTCTGGGACTATTCTTGGCATTAAAGCCGGTAGGATTGAATAATAACATTCTTAATTATCCCCCTTATGCAACCTCTTTAGAAAATATGTATAAATTTACATCAACATCAGGACTATGCAACTAAAAGAAGTCCCCTGTAAGAAGCCAACCATCCCAACTCTCAATCTGCTTAAAATGACCAGCAGCTATACGTTTTATGTAATCCCCTTATCACCCTATTCCAGTCATCACTAACCCCAAACCAGGACAACCTACTACATCAATTGTTAATGTAACTATCTACAGAACTATCCCAGGTTTCTCAATTTATCAAAAAACTCACCCCAATCCACCAATTACTAGCAGCCACCTATATTTCAACCACAAGACAATAATCAGCTAGCCACTGGACTTACCAAAATCAATTTCAAGAAGCCAATGCAAGTCATGATTTCCACTTGATTATCGATGACTAGGACAACTTAAGATAGAATGCCAAGAAATTGATCTTCTTCATTCATATAGTTTTATAAACTAAGGAGTTATTCTATGCTAGAAAAGATTCATGTACTAAAACTGCTATTACTGTTGCTAATCACAAAACTGAAGTCTGAAGTTGTCACTTGTTAGGAACGTATAGAAATTTGACTAGTATTACATGTTTCTTTAACAGCCACTGAATTATGAAATGTGGAAGTCTTTCCCTTGTTATGACTCCTTCACAAATTCCAGTTAGCTGGATTATTATAAATACCAACCATATTATTAGGGATGCTAAATGATACCCAATAGAGCGAATTGGAACTCACAAAAGAAGATAATAGATAAAAAAAATTCAAGAACATTTTTGTCTTGATTTTGGAATATGTCAATTGAATGACAGGAAAGGAAAAGAACTAAAATTTTCCTGGATAACAAACAAAAATATCCATTGATGGTGTTTCTCAGCTTTACACTTGATAGCCAATGTAACAAAAACTAGTAAAATTTTTGTTAGAGATTTCCTCTCATGGATAGACATTCTCTATCCAGTCACATTTTTTACAACAGGGCAATGCTGTAAGAAACTATGATTGTTGGCTAACTTTGTAGCGTTGTTTCTTATCTATTCAAGCAAGAAGTCAGTTGAACGAAGAAGTCTTCTCTGCAAGGGATTGTGAGACCTCCCATTGGATGATTGAACCCAAATTCTTCCTCAGCCTGACAGAGCAATTCTTGAAAAGAAGGCTGCGTCAAGAATGATATTGGGATTACAAACCTTTTCTTCTGGCTCTCCCCAACATAAACTGTAAAATAACCTTTTGGAACATCTCTTGACATAGAAGCTGATTGATTTCTGAACAACTTTGACTGGCAAAACACATTTTTGGCAAGACGCATAGCCATAACAACTTTTACTGTTACTTTCGAAATAAAAAAATGATCAAGATCGCAAGTGGATTGAAGAGGAAAGCAAAGATCTGCTATCAGCTAGAGACTGGTTGGGTTGTGAAGTAATAAGCATATTGTTATATAGATGAGAGGGCCTTAGCTAAAATCTTTCAAATTGTTGAATGAGTGGTGAAGAGGCATTTTGGTGGGTTCTGCTTAGGGACACCTGCAGCTGAAGGAGAACATGGCTTTGTCCCACTTGAGCTAATTAAAGCCTCAACTGCAAGGGACCCATTTGAGGTTAGAGAGAATCAACTTCAATTGGGTGCTCCTCCAAAGACATACTTGAGACATCACTCTATCATTTCTTGGTGACAAGTAGGTATGATTAGAATGATAACACCTAAATTATGTATCTTCTGGATAGAGCCTTTCTAACTTGACATATTTTGAGTCAGTTGAATTCAAGTTGAAGGATCGTAAGACTTTATTGTCACTCTGCAAATATTTATTGGCTAGCATAGTTCAGTTTTTGAGATCTGAAGAATGACATTTTCAAAGTGAAAAAAAAAATAGAAACCAGAAGACATTTGGGAGCATTGTCTAAATTTGGAAGAAATTTCTAGTTAAAAGTTGCAGGTCAACCAAAACCATTGGCATTCATTCAGTACATGAACCTGCAAGACAGAGCCTCTTGAAGAGCATGCATATGCTCCTGCGATACACTCAATCCCGAATCTTACCCCTTATGGTGACAATGAAATTTTTACTGAATAATTAATAAAAATCATGACCAGTCACCTCAAAATTGAAGGACAGGTGCAAAATATTTGCTTCGCTTCTTCTCTGATAATGCATTATCAGAACCTTCATGTAATAAGGTTTCTGTATATGTGGTCAATAATGTGGATAGACCTTCAGGGAAGAAGCCATTTTAACACAGACAAACTGTTACCTATTATGTGTCCGCATTCAATCAACAAAACAAAGTTCCATAGTTTTGGTATTCCACAGTAAATTTAGTATGTAAAAGAGAGAGCTTTATGAAAGGTTGGTGATTGAAGGCCTGGTGTGTTATTATTGATTGATAAAAACTATTATAGAGATGGGAAAAAAGGAAAATCATTTTAAGAGCCATGGGGACTCCTTGATTTGGCCCCAAACAGAGAGAACCAGAACAGTCAGAAGACTGAGCTTTCTGAAACATTTGATTGGATAAAATTTTGCTTCTTTCTTCTATTACAGAGAAAAAATGAACAAAGTTACAATCAATGGACATAGACGCCTTGAATTTCAGATGTCCATAGTTGATCAGGAAGGTATTGGATGAGTGTTGCTAAAGAGCTGATGTCCTTCGCTCTAGCAATGTATTCCTTCTTCACATGGCATTTCTCGGGCTGCCTGTTTGACGGTTGAGGCTGAAGCATTTTTCAGCCTGATCAATCCTCCAAACAATTTCTTCAGCCTCCGAGGATGCAACCATAACTAATATGGTCTAATTTTGGCATACCAAGAAAAGACCTTTCCTTCATTACAAAAAATTGTTTTATCCAAGTAATTTAGTTCCTTATTCTCGATCTGCCTAATCCAGAAGTGACATGGATGAAAGTGTCTTCTCTGCAGGGAATTGTGAGACCACCCATCGGATGATCAAAACCAAACTCCTCTTCAGCTTCACTCAGAAAAGCTTGAAATGAAGATTGGTTCAAAATATGAAACGGGAACAATAAACTCTTCTTCTGGGTTTCCCCAGCATAAACTGCAGGAAACCTTTTGGAACATCTGCAGATGCTGAGGATCCTTTGTTTGCGGCAATAACACACTTGTGTAAACTCTGCTTGAAAAGGATAACACTGGACAAATGAAGATCCATTATGTTGATCTCTTTGTTCAATGTATCAAGAACCAAACCTAAGATGTGCTGTGGCTTATGAAAACTAAAGATTTTGAAGATTTGAGTCATATCTGACGCAAATGTAAGTGTGCATATATAGAAGACAAGCTGTGTGATAAAGTTCTGTGGTTGCTTGAATCCTCAATGAGTAACCAAGAATCATTTGCTGGGTCCTCTTAGGACATAACCCATAAGGGCATCGTCAGATCAGGTGGCCTTGTTTTCTAAATGGTCAACCAAATACCAATATTGTAGAATTATATGTAGGCTTTTTGCTGGAAAACATAAGGTCCTACAATACTAAACGTAAGCCAATGGACGAAAGATGAAAGATTATACAAATAGGCAGCGGGATATAAATGACAAGTTTATGTGCAGGCATTCTTTTAGTCCTAAAAAGAAAATGAGAAACAAATTGACAAATTTTATGAACCCAACAAGGAGTAGGCTGATAGAGGATACAATCGGATAACAAGGTGTTGTCAAGCATTGATTGATCCAACCATTTCTTGGCAATAACGTGCATAGTACCAACTTTATGTTAGTTAAGAAGATGTGGACTGGAAAATCTCTTTCTTGGTCTAAGTGGTTGCTCTTTAGAAATCACACTAAAGACATCAGTCTATAATTTCTTGGTGCTAAGCAAGTGGGAATTGAATAACAGTGTGCATTCCTAAATTAATACTTCTTTTTAGATAGAACTTCCTTATCTATGTAAATATCTAGTTGAAATTGAGACTTCCGAACTCCTATCTACTGACTTAACTAAATTTCTGAATCAGTAGTTTCAGTTTTCACAGATCTGTACAAGACCTTTTCAAAGTGGAAAAAAAGGTAGATTTTGCAAGCATTTTCAAAGTTGGGGAAGAAAATTATACTTGGATGTGTATTTGACCAAAACAAATGGCATTCATCGATTCAGCACATCAACATGGAAGAGACACCCTTGTGAACAACATGTGAAATGTGTCCTACACAGCCGCATATCTACTATTATGCTGATCAATCATGACTGATCCCTTCCTAGACAAGGAAATTTCCAAAATCTATAATCAAGTAGAGACAACAAATCGAAGGACAATCAACAACAGCCACCTCAAATTGAAATGTAGCTAGTAAATCTTAAACCCACAGTTGCTTTAAAATACCGTGCACATTAAAAACAATTCTGGTATATGTGGTTAACAAAGTTATTGGACCTCTGCCTGTGCCTACAGGGGACTAGACCGTTTTAACAGATCCAAAATTTACCTACTATTTGATGCACCTATAGCAAAAGAACCAAAGTGAGTTTTATAGTTTCTGAGATCTGTTGTGAAATTGTTTGGTTTAATAGCATGTTACTGAAAGGTCAGAAGCTAAAAGGCACGATATATTACTATTGATTGGTAAAACACTCTTCTACAGACGTACAAACATGAAGATAAATTTTTAGGTGGCGTTAACTGCCATGACTGCTTTTTCTATCAACTAAAACAAGATCTACATATCTTAATCTGCAAGTTGATGGTGTCAGATGCATGTGTAAATAGAGGGAAAAATATGAGACCGACAAAGAGCCTTTTGGAATACCTTATTGGAGAAATTTGATTTTTTTTTGCTTTAGAGAAAAATAAACAAAATTACAAGCAATGGAGATCAAATTCTTTGACTTCACATAATCATTGATCAGGAAGGTTTTGGATCAGTCTTGCCGAAGAGCTCATGTGTTCTCCGCTTCCAGCTCGTTGTATCTTTGTTGACAGACTCTAAACTCATTATACAACAGAGATCCATAAATGCTTTACTTCTTTATGGAATTTGTCAACATCGAGAAAGTAAAGCTGAAATGTTTTTCACCAACCAGATTGATCCTTGAAGTTGGATGGTTCAGCCTCTGAGTATGGGACAAGAGCTAATAGTTTCTCATTTGGCATTCTCAAGCAGAAGGTTGTCTTCTGTGTTTTTTGATCATATCATTAAGGAGTCTTATCCTACGATGTGCTCAGTCCAGAAGTGGTATGGATGAAAATATCTTCTCTGCAGGGAATTGTGAGACCACCCATTGGATGATCAAAACCAAACTCCTCTTCAGCTTTATTTAGCAAAGCTTGAAATGAAGGTTTGTTCAAATATGATACAGGAACCACGAATCTCTTCTTCTGAGTTTCCCCAACATATACTGCAAGGAAACCTTTTGGAACATCTGGAGATGTTGAGGCTGCTTTTTTTGCAGCCAAGACATACTTATGTAGAATTTGCTTCGTGAGGATGACACCCAGGAAACGAACACCCATTTTGTTTATGTTTTGTTGAGTGTAATACACAAAAAAAAGGATCAAGAATGAGGACTCGGATATTTTGTAACTTTAGGGAAACTAAAGATTGTGAAGATCTGGGTTGTATGTGATCCAAATGTAAGTGATCAGCATATATAGATGGTGCTACGTATTAAATCTTCAGGTTACTTGAACCATTTTCTAGGTCCTCCAAGGACATAATCCATATGGGCATTATCCAATCACATGGTCTTGTTTTCTAAATAATCAACCACATAAAGGAATTGACAAATCATGTTTAGGCTTTCTGCTGGAAAACATAAGGTCCCACAACATTAGGTATAAGCCAATGGATAAAGGATGAATGATTACAAAAAATGGCAGCTGGATATTAGTGCAGATAAAATTGAAACGTTTAAGATCTAGTTGACTCGTGAAAATATATGCTTCATATAATTGGTTCTAGAAAAAAGCTCAAGTTAAAGTTAGAGTATTATAATCTCTGTCACTCAGGTTCTTGATGTTATCATCAAAATCATAAATCACCTCCTTGATATATTACAAATCATAAATACAAGCCAGGCATAAAATTGAGAAACCCAAACCCATATCGGGTCGGGGCGGGTTTATAAAGTATTATCCATTTCGGCCCGATCGGGTTTTGGATTAAATCCTTTCATGTTTGAACCCGCTCTCATGTCACATTTTTCTTCTCTCCCTCTTTCCATGTTTTCTTTCTTAAAGTTTCATTATTGTTATATATAATACATACATATATATTCAAATGTACTTAAAAATAAATGCAGATTACAGACCGATTAAACAACTAAATAAAATCATTTTAATTACATGAATTGATTAAACAAACAAAATCCAAAAAATCCATAAACTTAATAAACAGAAAAGAGAAAGAAAGCCATAAACTTGAAATCCAACAGAGAGAGAGAGCGTAGAGAACATACGGTCTTCTTTGTCTTTAACAAATATTAGACAATCCTATTTCTCCCTTATATATATATATATATATATATATATATATATCTCCATATATATAAAGAAAAAAAAAGAACATAACAAGTATGAGGAAATCCTATTTCTCCTTTTCCCGAGGAAACTCCATTAGGCAAACAAAGAAACAGAGAAACAAATGCAGCAAAATAGACCACTGCACTCCTAGAATCGATGATGCTGGCGGCTGTTGACGATGGAGTTGATAGGAGCGGTTGTTCGGAAGTGGAAGGTGATGGAGGGGACGGAGACAAATGCTGAATAAAATGGCAACGGAAGCAGCGGCTGTGAAGGAGGAGCTTTGAGTTTTGAAGGAATGAAAACGGAAATTAAAATTAGGATTTTTAAATTTTAGATTTTATATTTTTAATAGAAATCTAAAAATATATTATATATATACTGAATAGCAAATTAAATTTTATATTCATAAATATAAAATAGTAAATAATAATTAAAATATTATTTTACAGAAAAAACTATAATAGAATTTACTTTGATAATTCATAATAATATAGCTGGATATTATTTTCAAATAAATTACTTTTAAATATTTAATTTATAAATATATTAAATAAAATTAAACATATGGTTTCAAGTGCAAATAATAGTATATGAAAATTAAATAGTTCTACCACATTGTCTTGAGGTTTTTCTCCCCAAAGGATATGTTAGCTTATGTTTTATAAAAAATGTTTTGGCTAATATATATATATATATATATTAAAAACATCTATTTTGTTTGATATATTTATGTTCTTAGTTCAATTTAATCTTATAACTAAATATAATGGATTGTTATTTCATATTATCCATATAAAATTTAATGAACATAAATTTTGCACTATTATATTCTTAATAGCATTGTATAAGATAATTTTATATGATGATCATATTTTTATACTTCTTCTTTTATTGACTTAAACTAAACCACATGTTTTAACAAATAATCAGAAACAATTGAATGCTTTGGATTCTTTTTTAATATACTTGTAAGATTTGGATATATAATTTCAATTTTACCAATTCTAATATGCTTACTTCCCAAACAATCATATAGTAGGTAAGCTTTCCCAGAAATGATATAAACAATCGGATCACGAATTTACACCCAAATCCCATTACAGATTGTGTCCGTTAATTCCTTTTTTATCTCTGATTCTTTTTTTCTTTATATATGTGTTTAAGAAGGATTTGAAATACGCAGAAAACCTAGAACATTATATCAATTATAAACAAACGGAATCTACCGAAACAAAAAATGGCGTCAGGTAGCGGGAACAAGAAGACTATCACCTTGATAACCGGAGACGGCAAGTACGTCGAAGTGGAGGAGAAGGTCGCCATGGAGTTCGCCATCGTCAAATCCTTTTTCGAGGATAATTCCTTTGCGTCATCGACTAAGAAGTTCATGATACCTGTCCCTAACGTCTCCGCCGAAATGTTGGAGCAGATTGTCTCCTATGTCAACGGCATCCTCCCGCTCCGATCGAAGACTGGCGGAGAGAAGGAGATCGAAGCATACAACCGTGCTTTTGTGGAGCAGCTGAGCCTGGAGAACTTGAAGGATATGATGTTGGCTGCAAACTATCTCGACATCAGGGACCTAATCGATTTGCTTTGTCAGGGCGTGGCCGATGGAATCAAGAATAAGAGCGTGGAGTTTGTGAGGAAGTTCTTCGGGATCGAAAATGATTATACGGAAGAGGAGGAGGCTGAGCTTCGGAGGCAGAACGCTTGGGCTTTTGAGGATGTAGATCCTGATCCTTAAGCTCCATCTTCCAGAGAAAGCTTACAGCTGGTTTCCCGCTCAGTTTAAATTTTTTGTTTATGAGAGAACTGTTTAAATAAATATTTAAATTATAATTTCTAGTTTAAATTTCTCTATTCAAATAATCTGTCCTTTTATTCTTCTAATAATGTTGAAATAAAATTTTAATATTAAAAAATAAATAATTGTTGAGTCAATATTTTTCTTGTCTAAATTATTTTTGTGATATATTTTATTTTTTTATTAATCTCATAACTATAACTAGGATTGTGATTATTTTAAAATATGAGTTGAATTATAATTTTATAAAATTAATAGATCTCGTTGTAGTTATGTTTAAAATTCAAAAAATTTTCAATCTAACTTATGTAATTTTAGAAATCTTCCCAAAAATTAAAACAATTATAGCTTAAAATTTTAAAGCATAAGTATGTATTTTATAATAACGACCAAAATTTTATATTATATTTATAACTTATAATTAAGTTCTACGTGGTAATAATTTAAAGTTTATTTTATACTTAAAAAGATAATTTAATTTTTAAACTTAAAATTTATTTAAAATAAAATATTTAAAACTTATTTTCTAAAGTTTTTAAAAAACTCAGCCTCATATTTTGGAATTCATTAATTATCTAATTTTTTAATATTGCATCTATAAAATTTTTCAAACCTTGATATTATTGGCAAATGAAGATACGATTTCTATTTGCAAAAAAATTTAAAATACATGAAAAAAATATAAAAAAAAAGTAGGTAGCATTATAAATTTATAATGATTAAATCTATAAAATACTATTCATCGCTTCATTGTTGGGTTCTATTGAAACTAAAAATTAAATAACTAAAAATGTTTTTTCCGTAAAAAATTTGTTTGGCATCCCATGAGACAACCAATTCTTTTTTTTTTTTCAGATTTATTAAGCAACATCTAAAATAAAAAGTGGTTCAAGTATGAAACTGAAATCACGAACAGAATCCTTTCATTTTCTACACAATAAACCCCAAAGTAGCCTTTGAAGCTAGCCAAGGAAGCTTTTTGTTTTGCAGGAAATGGAGGTTGCTGCGGGATTTTCTTTGCATGTAAAATGCCCGGCAGCCACAAATCCATGTAGTTGAAGAAAAAAAAAACAGGGGAGTTTGCAGGCTGTTTAGGTTGAAACGGGGGAACTTGCAGGCACTTGAGACTAAAACAGGGAAATCTGCAGGAACTTGAAACTTAAACAGGAAAATTTGCAGCTACTTGAGATTGAAACAGGAGATTGTGAAGATCTCTACTTCTACCGAGCTTAGTCATGTTCTCATATGCGGATTGTACGATACTTTAGCTATTTTTCACTACTTAAATTTGATCTACTGAATAAACATGGTCTTGTTTTCCAGCTCATCATACATAAAAAATTCAAATGATAAATTGAGCGATTGACCACGCTATGATGTTTAACATTTATGGCTAATCTCATCTACGAAATTAACAAGCAGCATCTTACCCACTTCAGATTAAATCAAAGCAACAAGAGGTGATCATCCTTTTGTAATTTCAAGCCAAGCATCTCTTAGTGTTCTGTTTTATTAAGAACATCCTTAAGACAACACACGTCTCTCTTCTGCAAAGCGATTATTCTTGCCTAGAAAACTCAAAAATAATACTGCTATGCCATCCGTGCTTTGATGACTTCTCATGTTTGAATAAACTGCAACCAATCAACGACAAGCCAGCAAGGGTCAAATCTAGTACATATAATTGAACTAGGTACTGTTACCTTTGGCACTGCTAAGCATATCATTGATATCTAAGGTATATCAGACCCATCTTTCATAGTACTAAGGATCTTAGAAAGTTAAAATTAGTGCATGATCTGCTGCGATGAATTGGCTTTGATGGGGCTAGAAATGAATACTGGCTAATGAATTATCACATGGTAGTGCTTTCCTGATTGACTTAATTGCAGAAAACATGATGCACTAAACTTTAATGGGAAACAGCTAAGGACAGATCAGGAAAGAAAAAAGTAGAGGACCCCTTTTCTTTTCACATAGTCATAAAACACTGTCAAAGTGGATTCACTTCATGTCAATTAAGACATTGAAGACCAACATAATCCCTTAAAAACCAAGTGCTTTATACTGTTAAGATTCGATATGAATAATAAATTTTGTTGTTTCTTGCTATCTTAAGAAAATTTTAGGAAAATTAGTTCAACTATGTTACTTTAGGAAAATTTTGGGAAAATAAGCATATGGGATGTTATAGGTACAGTAAAATAATTCTCCAATCTGATAGATATTTGAACATTTAGAGGCATTTGGTCTGAGATACTACCTGGGACAGATACAAGATCATTGGCTACCTAAACTATCCAAATAAATGAATCAGAGTGGACTGTAGTCCGTACTTGCAACTTTCAAAGTAAAACAACAGGATAAACTGCTAGATGATCATATTTTGTGATGGAAGATTTGAGATAGTGGAATTGCATTAGTGACAGTACTAGTATACTGATAGATTAATGAGAATCTGTACCAATAAGTTAACAATACATCAACCATCTTGCTTTATGAAATCTTCTATCTGCCATTAGAGTATGCAACTTGATCATGATGATCTCTTACAGAAAAAGGAGAGAGAAAGCATGTAATTTTTGAGTCAAATGGATTTGATATTTGATCATACTATGTTTACAAAAATATAGGTTACAGGGTAATTGGAGTGCAGCAGACGATCCGCAATTACGTATTCTTCTTGGCTCAAAAATTGTGACTTAATCTGTCAATTTCCCGGAGACCTAACTAAGGCCCTTGTGTTAGCTTTTCAGATAATCTCTTATTTGGTAAAAAGGTAGGCTGAAATACAGAATTCCTTGGTTAGACCTTCAGCCACAATGAGGATCATCTTATTTAGAAATGACCTCATCATGCGAGAATCTTCTCAAATTCTCTGCCACCTAATGGAACTAATTGCCATAAGTGTCGGAAACAGTCGATTCATGGTACACGTTATAATTATGCTTCCTTCGGGCAGCTTAATTCAGTTTCATAAGCTGCATGTGAGATCAAGGAAAACTTCTTCGCAGCATGGAATTGTTAGACCGCCCGTAGGATGATCAAAGCCGAACTCTTCTTCAGCCTGACTCAGCAAATACTGGAATGAAGGATATTTCAGGTATGAAACAGGCACTACATATCTCTTCTTCTGAGTTTTTCCAACATAAACAGCAAAGTGGCCTTTAGGCACAATTCTGTTCTCTGCTGATAAAAGAACATGCCTTTGAGCCTGTTTAGCATTAGCAAATCTTGGGAAACAAATAGCCATGATAAGAATTTGATGAATTCTTTTCAAGTACTAGAGGAAAGAGAGCTTAGCAATGTTGTGCGTATAAAACTGAGAAATGTGAAGGAAGATTATGGTTTAGATGTGGGACTCCTTAAAATTGAGTGTACATATACATGGAGACATTGATATGCAGGCAATCTCTTAGATATGGATTGAGTGGCAAAGAGCAACTATAACATGGGACATGTTACCAGACATACTTTATGAGAATCACATGGTTTTGCCCACCAAATTGTGACTGAATTTCAATAGCTTTATTCTAAACTTGTAATTGATTCATTGCAATTCATCATGGCTTGCTGTCAAATAAAAATAACACTAGCAACCCGTTTGACAGATATCACCATACCTTGCATTGTGATTTGTTGATTGCAACTAGACATAGCCCGCCATTCGAAGTCTTTTAAAAAAGAAAACTTTCATAACTATTTTTGTTTGTAGAGTATTCTGATATTTGCTTATCTATAAGGATAAGTCTCTACCAAATGCTACATGTTTTTGTCATGCTAGCCTTTGATTAACACTGGAGAAACTAGCTAGTAACAACTAAAGACAAAATACAGTCAACTATTTCTTCAGCCTGTGAGAACTCTGTTCTGATATATATAATGCAAGCATGATGCTGGTTGGTGACGATCATTTTGAACTTATTTATGGCTGAGTTTAAGTGTGATGGGTTAATTTTAAGCATAAAATAGGGATGATGTAGGGGACCAGAATGCAACTTCTTGTCTCTAAATTGAGAGATACACTTATTACTAGGTTATGCTTGGGGATGCTATTTGTTTATAGCGATAACCGATTAGAGTAAGATCGTCAAATTACTAAATACCTAAGTTGGCGGATGAGATATTTACATTCCAAATGGCTACTAGCTATAGTTACCATACAGCAAGAATCATAATTCTACTAACTTGCTAAAAAAAGAATGGCCTTCAGGATGCAACTGAAAACAAAGTCTATGAAGTTCACCTGACGTGTCCTACCACATGCCCTGTCAATGTTGAATCATGTTCCAGACGATCATAGGCTGCTGTGTGTGGGAGATGCTGCTATTGTAAAAGGCATGATTGATTGAGGGGACCCTTTTTTTTTTCTCAGTATTGCAAGTTTTGCCAATCAACTAGTGATATACAGAAATCAATAGTACTTGGAGTACAAAACAAATAATTCGAGAAATCCATTTCTTTTAGATGCTCAAGCTCAAGTCATTAGGTTCTAATTTGGTCATTGTGCCACTGCACCATGTTGGTGCTGGCAAGGTCAGAAGTCCATGAATTGGTGGATGGTTTTCAAGATTAAGTAACTAAGCCTCTGTGTGGTGCCTTAGGATTGGAGTCAAATCTCGCCTAGGTGGTGGAGGGTCAACGAAACTGAAGAAAATGATCTCTCACTACTTTGTATACCCCTTGTTAACGTATAATATAAATAATAAACTGAATCATTTTCTCCTAACTTATTTGGTGTATATCCATGTTCTTGTTTCATCGTAGTGTTATAACCAAATATAGACTAGTGTTATCCTATATATTTTTTCATATCGGCAACTATACTTCTTATTGACTCAAACTAAACCACATGTTTTAACAAATAATCAGGAACAATTGAATGCTTTGGATTCTTTTTTAATATACTTGTAAGATTTGGATACCTAATTTCAATTTTACCAATTCTAATATGCTTACTTCCTAAACAATCATATAGTAGGTAAGCTTTCCCAGAACTGATATAAACAATCCGATCACGAATTTACACCCAAATCCCATTACAGATTGTGTCCGTAAATTCCTCTTTTATCTCTGAATTTTTTTTCTTTATATATGTGTTTAAGAAGCATTGGAAATACGCAGAAAACCTAGAACATCATATCAATTATAATCAAACAAAACCTACCGAAACGAAAATGGCGTCAGGTAGCGGGAACGAGAAGACAATCACCTTGATAACCGGAGACGGCAAGTACGTCGAAGTGGAGGAGAAGGTCGCCATGGAGTTCGCCACCGTCAAATCCTTTTTCGAGGATAATTCCGATGCGTCATCGACTAAGAAGTTCACGATACCTGTCCCCAACGTCTCCGCCGAAATGTTGGAGCGGATTGTCTCCTATGTCAGCGGCATCCTCCCGCTCCGATCGAAGACTGACGGAGAGAGGGAGATCGAAGAATACAACCGTGCGTTTGTGGAGCAGCTGAGCCTGGAGAACTTGAAGGATATGGTGTTGGCTGCAAACTATCTCGACATCAAGGACCTGCTCGATTTGCTTTGTCAGAGCGTGGCCGATGGACTCAAGGACAAGAGCGTGGAGTTTGTGAGGACGTTCTTCGGGATCGAAAATGATTATACGGAAGAGGAGGAGGCTGAGGTTTGGAGGCAGAACGCTTGGGCTTTTGAGAATGTAGATCCTGATTCTTAAGCTCCATCTTCCAGAGAGAGCTTATAGCTGGTTTCCCGCTGTGTTTAAATTTTTTGTTTATGAGAGAACTGTTTGAAATAAATATTTAAATTATAGTTTCTAGTTTAAATTTCTCTATTCAAATAATCAAATCCTTTTCTTTTTTTTAATAAGTCGAATTAAAATTTTATCGTTTAATTATTATTATAATATATTTTATTATTCTTATAAATAAAATTATAATTATTTAAAATACGATAGTTAAACTACAATTTTACAAAACTAATAAATCTTTTTATACTTATGCTTTCATGTAATTAGTATACAAAATAAATTACACAATGATTAACGAATAACTTTTTTCATCGGCCCATATAATCTTAAAAATCTACGCAATGATCAAAGAAATTATAACTTAAAATTTCAAAACAGTAATTAATAAATAGGTATTTTATAATAACGATCAAAATTTCATATTATAATTATAAATTAAAACTAAATTCTGCATCATTAAATATAGTAATAATTCATAGTCGTTTTAGGTTTAAAGATAATTTAATTTTTAGACTTAAACTACTTAAAATTCGTTTAAAATAAACCATTTAAAACTTTTTTCTAAATTTTTTTAGAGACTCAAACCATAATTTTGGAACTAATTAATTATATAACTTTTCGATAAAAATAAAAATATCACATCTATAAATTTTTCAAATTTTGGCATTATTACTAAATGTAAATACGTTTTCTATTTGCATATGGATCTAAAATATAGGATAAAAATGTGAGAGAAAAGTAAATATATATTATAAATTTATAATAATTAAATCTATAAAATACTATTCGTCCCTGAATTATGTGTTATGAAATTAATGACCCGCTGAAACTAAAAACTAAATAAATAAAGATGTTTTCTCTACAAAAAATTTTTTAGGCATCCCATGAGATGATCAATTTTATTTTTTTTTCAAATTTATTAAGGAACATCTAAAACAAAAAGTGATTCAAATATGAAACTGGAATCATGAACAGAGTCCTTTCAGTTTCTCCATAATAAATTGCAAAGTAGCCATTTGGAACATGTCTAGCCACAGGAGCTTTTTGTTTTGCAGGAACTGGAGGTTGTTGCGGGATTTCATTGCATGTAAAATGCCTGGCAGCCACAAACCCTTGTAGTTGAAGAAAAAAACAGAGGAGTTTGCAAGCTGTAGAGCCTGAAACAGGAGAATTTGCAGGTATTTGAGACTGAAACAGGGGAATTTGCAGGCATTTTATATTGAAACAGGGGAATTTCCAGGCATTTTTAGTGAAACAAGGGAACTTGCAGGCACCTGAGATTAAAACAGAAACTTGCACACACTTGAAACTGAAACAGAGAAATCTGTGGCTACTTGAGATTGAAACAGGAGATTGAGAAAACCTCTACTTCTACTGAGTTTAGTCATGCGCTCATTTGCAGATTGTACGGTACTTGAGCAGTGTTTCACTACTTAATTTGACCTACTGAATAGACATGATCTTGTTTTCCAACTCATCATGCATAAAAAATTCAAGTGATAACTCGAATGATTGATCAGGCTATGATGTTTAACATGTATGCCCTATCTTGCCAAGAAAATTAACAAACGACATCTGACCCACTTGAAATTAAATCAAAGCAACAAAAGACGATCACCCTCTTGTATTTTCAAGCTAAGCATCTATTAGTGTTACGTTTCATTAAAAATATGCTTAAGACACCACATGTTTCTCTTCTGCAAAGTGATTATTTGTGCCCAAAGAACTCAGAAATAATGCTGCTATGCCATCTGTGCTTCAATGATTTCTCATGTTTGGATAAACCGCAATCAATCAACAACAAGCCACTGCAAGGGTCAAATCTAGTACATATAATTGAACTAGGTACTGTTACCTTATGGTATTGCTAAGCATATCATTGATATCTAAGGTATAGCAGACCCATCTTTCATAGTACTAAGGATCTTCGAAAATTGCAATTAGTGCATGATCTGCTACGATGAATTGGCTAAGGAGGTATCACGTGGTATAGTGCTTTCCTGATTGACTTTAAAGAGTTTAATTGCAGAAAAATATGATTCACTAAACTTTAATGGGAAACAGCTAAGGACAGATCAGGAAAGAAAAAAGTAGAGGACCTCTTTTCCTTTCGCATAGTCATAAAACCCTGTCAAAGTGGATTCATTTCATGTCAATTAAGACATTGAAGGCCAATATAATCACTTAAAAAGCAAGTGCGTTATACTGTTAAGATTTGATATGAATAATAAATTGTGTTGTTTCTTACTATCTTAAGAAAATTTTAGGAAAATAGTTCAACTATTTACTTTAGGAAAATTTTTATGGGATGTTATAGTTACAGTAAAACAAATCTCAATCTGATAGATATTTGAACATTTCGAGGCATTTGGTCTGAGATATACCAGGATCAGACATCGAGATCATTGGCTATGTAAACTATCCAAATAAATGAATCAGAGTGGCCTGTAGTCCGTACTTGCAACTTTCAAAGTAAAAATGACAGGATAAACTGCAAGTGATCATATTTTGTGATGGAAGATTTGAGCTAGTGGAATTGCATTAGTGACATTACTAGCATACTGATAGATTAATGAGAATCTGTATTCACGAGTTAATAAACATTACCCATCTTGCTTCACGAAAACTTCTATCTGCCATTAGAATAAGCAACTTGATCTTAATGATCTTTACAGAATAAGGAGAGAGAGAACATGTATTTTTCAAGTCAAATGGATTTGATATTTGGTCATACTATGTTTACAAAAATATAGGTTACATAGTACTAATATCTCGGCTAAAAAATTGTGACTTGCTGTCAGTTTCCTGAAGGTGTAACTAAGATCCTTGTGTTAGTTTTTCAAATAATCTCTTAAGAGGTTCATAAGCTGCATGTGAGATCAAGGAAAACTTCTTCGCTGCATGGAATTGTTAGACCGCCCATAGGATGATGAAAGCCGAACTCTTCTTCAGCCTGACTCAGCAAATACTTGAATGAAGGATATTTCAGGTATGAAACGGGTACTACAAATCTCTTCTTCTGAGTTGCTCCAACATAAACAGCAAAGTAGCCTTTAGGCACAATTTTGTTCTCTGCTGATGAAACAACACGCCTTTGAGCTTGTTTAGTGTTAGCAAATCTTGGGAAACGAATAGCCATGATCAGAATTTGATGAATCTTTTTGAGTAGTACTAGAGAGAGGGGAGGGGAGCAATGTTGTGCTTATAAAACTGAGAAATGTGAAAGGAAGATTATGGTTTAGATGTGGGACTCCTTACAATTTAGTGTATATATACACAGACATAATGCTATGTAGACAATCTCTTAGAAATGGATTGAGTGCAAAGAGCGAAAATAATATGGGCCATGCTACTAGACATACTTTATGAGAAATCACATGGTTTTGCCTACAAAATTGTGATTGGATTTCAATAGCTTTATCCTAAACTTGTAATTGATTCATTGCAATTCATCATGGCTTGCTGTCAAATAAAAATAACACTAGTGACCCATTTGACAGATATCACTACATCCTTATATTGTGACTATTTTATTGCGACTAGACATAGTCCACCATTCATCGAAAAATTTAGAAAAAGAACATAACTTTCATAATTATTTTTTGTTTCTAAAGTATTCTTGATATTTGCTTAGCTATAAGGATAAGTCACTATAAATGCTACATGTTTCTGCCATGCTAGCCTTAGATTAACACTGGAGAAACTAGCTAGTAACAAGTGAAGACAAAAAACAGTCAACTATATCTTCAGTCTGTGAGAACGCTATTCTGATATATATAATGCAAGCATGATGCTGGTTGGTGATGATCATTTTGAACTTATTTATGGCTGAGTTTAAGTGTGACAGGCTGATTTTAAGCACAAAATAGATTGATCATGTGATTTATGTAGGGAAATCTTCAATATAACTATTTCTGATAGGGATGATACAGGGAACCAGAATGCAAGTTCTTTTCTTCCCTAAATTGAGAGATACACTTCTTACCAGGTTATGTTTGTGGATGCCATTCGTTTACAATGATAACCAATTAGAGTAAGATCGTTAAATTATTAAGTATCTAAGTTGGTGGATGAGATATTTACGTTCCAAATGGTTACTAGCTATAGTTACCATACAGCAAGAACCATAATTTTAGTTAGTTGCTTAAAAAAAGGAATGGCCTTCAGGATGCAACTGAAAACAAAGTTTATGAAGTTCACATGGCCAGGTCTTACTACATGCCTTGTCATTGTGGAATCATTTTCCAAACGATCAAAGGCTGATGCATATGGGAGATGCTGCTACTGTAAAAGGCATGACTGATTTAGGGGACCCTTTTTCTTCCCAGCATTGCAACCTTTTGCTAATCAACTAGTGATCGACAGAAATCAATAGTACTTGGAGAACAAATAAATAATTCGAGAAGTCCATTTCTTTTAGAGGCTCAAGCTCAAGTCATTAGGTTCTAATTTAGTCATTGTGCCACTGCACCATGTTGGTGCTAGCAAGGTCAGAAATCCATGAATTGGTGAATGTTTTTTCAAGATTAAGTAATTAAGCCTTTGTGTGGTGCCTTAAGATTGGAGTCGACTCTCGCCTAGGTGGTGGAGGGTCAACAAAACTGAAGAAAATGATCCCTCACTACTTTGTGTATCCCTCGTTAATGCATAATATAAAAAATAAACTGAATCATTTTCTCCTAACTTATATCGTGTATCTCCATGTTCTTGTTTCATCCTATTGTTATAAACAAATATAGACTAGTGTTGTTCTATATTTCTTTTATATCAACGGCTATATTTTTTACTGACTTAAAACTATGTCACATTTCTTTTAATAAATAATTGGAAACGATTGAATTCTTTGCATCCTATTTAATATAATCTAATTTTAATTTTACCAATTCTAATATCCTTACTTCCTAAACAATCTTATAGTAGGTAAGCTTTTCAGAACTGATATGCACAATCCAATCACAAATTTAAACCCAAATCCATTACAGATTGTGTCCGTAAATTCCTCGTTTATCTCTAAAGATTTTTAGGGCTCATTATCTATATATGTGTTTAAGAAGCATTGGAAATACGCAGAAAACCTAAAACATCATATCAATTATAAACAAACAAAACCTACCGAAACGAAAATGGCGTCAAGTAGCGAGAACAAGAAGACTATCACCTTGATTACGGGAGACGGCAAGTACGTCGACGTGGAGGAGAAGGTCGCCATGGAGTTCGCCATCGTCAATCCTTTTTCGAGGATAATTCCGATGCGTCATCGACAAAGAAGTTCATGATACCTGTCCCCAACGTCTCCGCCGAAATGTTGGAGCAGATTGTCTCCTACGTCAACGGCTTCCTCCCGCTCCGATCGAAGGTTGACGGAGAGAAAGAGATCGATGCATACAATCGTGAGTTTGTGGAGCAGCAGAGTCTGGAGAGCTTGAAGGGATTGGTGTTGGCTGCAAACTATCTCGACATCAAGGACCTGCTCGATTTGCTTTGTCAGGGCATGGCCGATGGAATCAAGAACAAGAGCCTAGAGTTTGTGAAGAAGTTCTTCGGGATCGAAAATGATTATACGGAAGAGGAGGAGGCCGAGGTTCGGAGGCAGAACGCTTGGGCTTTTGAGAATGTAGATCCTGATTCTTAAGCTCCATCTTCCAGAGAAAACTTACAGCTGGTTTCCCGCTCTGTTTAAATTTTTCGTTTAGGAGAAAACTGTTTAAAATAAATATTTAAATTATAGTTTTTTGCTTAAATTTCTCTTTTAAAATAAAATTTTATTCTTCTAATAGTCGAAATAAAATTTTAATTTTAAAAAATAAATAACTGTTGAGTCTAATTAATTATTATTGTGATGCAATTTATTATTTTATTAACCTCATAAATAGAGTTGTGATTATTTTAAATATAAAAGTTGAATTATGATTTTACAAAATTAATTGATTTCATTGTAACTATGTGTAAACACCGGAGTGCAAATAGAAAAAAATAGACTAAAAAATATAAGATACAAAAGTGCTAGAAGAGAATTATGGAAATATCTACAGAAAATCTAAATTCAAAGGTATTTAATCTTAGGCTTGTATGGATGACTTTCAGGGTAGTTAATTTGATGGGTGATGTTGTATAATAATAACATAATATGACAATGATAAAATTATATTATGTTTGGAAATATTATGCATTAATATATAATAATAATATTTTTTTATTTAAATTAATAAAATAGTATGATTGTATATTAAATTAAATTATCTATTTTACATTTATTTTATTGTATATAATAATAAATAAAAAAAAATTATTCGACTTGCAAATATATATATATAATTAAATAAATAAATGAAATAAAAAAATCAAGTGGCAATACTATATATGTATATATATATATATATATATAATTAAATAAAAGAAATTAAAGAAAAAAAAAGAAGATGATTTTTGTATATTTCTATTATTTTTTTATATTCCTATTTTTTTATTATTTTTATATATTCATATTATTTCTGTTATTTTTGTATATTAATATTGTTCTTATTATTTTTTGTATTTTCTATTACACAAATTATTTTTATATATCAATTATTATTTTTAATTTTTGTATATTTTGAGAAGACAAGGATCTTATTGCTTATTAACTTTTTGGTTAATATATATATGATAAATATAAAATTAAGAAAAGATGGTGAGAGTATAAATAAAAACAAAATTTTTTACCACTCAAATCTGAATACATATTTTCTTAAATCAGAATCATGTATCATATTATGTGTAAGATTACAAAATCTTTATTTAATTTATTATGTAAAAAAAAAATTGCACAATGATAAAAAAAAAATTACTTTTTTCATCAGCCCATGTATTTAGAAATCTACACAATGATTAAAGTAATTATGATTTAAAATTTCAAACTAATAGTTATTAAGTAGGTATTTTATAAAAACGATCTGTATTTTATTTTATAATTATAAATCATAATTATAATCTACGTTGTTTAAAATCATTATACCTATTTTTTGAGTAATTTTTTAGAGCTCATTAATTATATAACTTTACGATATAGGTTAAATATATCAAATTTATAAATTTGTTTTAACCATAACACTATTGCCAAATGGAGATATGTTTTCTACTTGGAAAGGGATTAAAAAATTAAGAAAAAACGTTGGCGAAAAGTATGTATATTATAAATTTTATAAGGATCAAATGTATAAAACATTATTCACTGTTCCACTGTTGGGTTCTGTAAAACCTATGATGTTTTGAAACTAGAAACTAAAGAAACTAAATGTTTTCTCTACAACAGAGTCCTCTCCCTTTTCTCCTTAATGAATTGCAAAGTAGCCCTTTCAGACAAGTCTAGCCATGGAAGCTTTTTGTTTTGCAGGAAATGGAGGTTGTTACGGGATTTTCTTTGCATGTAACATCCCTTACACAATAACCAAAAACGTATTCAACATATGAAAGAATGAGCTAATTAAAAGAGATACTCGAAATAAAAACTATAAATAGAACTATAAAGTCTTTAGGCGTTTAACTCGCCGTCTTCCTGCGGAACGGGCTCGAGAACCACGTCTTCCTGATTTGAAATGGTTAAGTAAGGAATGAGCTACATTAGCCTAGTAAAGACATCACACTATCTCACTGCCACAGAAGTAAAAGTTGGTAGAAAATAAAAACAAAAACGACTAATGGAGCATAATTTATAACAAACTCATTTATTAATAATAAAAACATTTACTGTTCACTTACCTCGATGAGATTCATGAAAATAACATATGAAAACAATAACATTATAACCATCATGAAATCATATACACTTTGTAACATAATACATGTCATACTTTTGTACTTCAATAATCAGACAACAAATTTTCTCTTTTACCAGCCTACTAGTATCCATGGGGATCCATAGGGGGTCTCCGCTACACGTGAACCAGTAACATTAATAACCTGATTCAAGGGCTGTCCCCATACCCCGTCCGATATGAGGGACCACGTTCCCGGTAGGGTTCCCTACGGACCCGATCCGTCCACCATCTCCCAGGATATCTAGTCAGGCTGTCCACATTATCCATTTATCAATTCACATAACATTTTTCCCTTTTTCTTTGGTCTCAATCATCAAATCATACACAAACACGTAAACAAGTAATTGATACCAAACAAGACAACACAACATCAGGTTCACCATAATTCAAACTATAATAAAAGGCATACTTAACCATAAAATAAATACATCACATACCATACTGCATTTAAAGCTGAAAAATAGATCAAACAATAACTGACCAACAAATACACCAGATTCGGGCTCCATTAGCAACCTTAAGCAATTATACACATCTATTAATTTATAAAATACCGTTTTATCATTTATTGAGCTTTAATACTGTGATAGGAAATAGGGTGAGAGATCCTTACTTGTTTCGGGATCTGAAATTGGCTCTACAGTGTGCCTATGGGCTGTCCCTAAATTCCCTGAATTTTCTTCAAAAAACTGAAACGCACTACCGATACCTGCACGTGTCCCAAAAAACCCCAAATCAGACCTAGGGTCTCTTTTCAGCCAATATCGAAATTCCGGCACGGCGGCTCTGCCGTGCTCTGGCGATGGCACCGTCGCCCGCGGCGGCGATCCGCCTCGGGTTGGCCGTTTTTGATCGAATTCGGCCAAACTTGCATTGGTTCCTGTGATAAAACAACCCTAGGGCCTTCGGTGGGCCAAAAAATAACGAAAAACTGAGACTTACAGGCGACGGTGCTCTCGGGTGCAGCAGCTTCTCCGGCGCGAGTCTCAGTTTGATATTTTGCTGCGGTCAACCTGTAGAGAAAAGGACAGTGATCACAGTGGTGTAAAAATTGCATCGATTGGAAATCGAAAAGGACCTCATCAGAGGCAAAAATCGAGAGAAGCTGCAGCAGCGGCGCTGCTGGACTTCGGCAATGCTTTCCGACAGATTGGCCAGTGGTTTGGCTCCGATTTGGCCATGGGCGGATTCAGCATCGAAAAACGAGCTAAGGGGAGAAAATTTACCTCGTTTGGCAGTCGGAAAACCCTCCGGTGCGGCGGCGGGTGGCGGTGGCCGGCTCCTCCGGCGACTGGTCCTTCTTCTCCGGCGAGGGTACTGGCGGTTAGGGTTTGGGGTTGGGTGTGGGTGGGGTTATTTATAACCTCCCCATTTTAATCTGGGCCGTTGATCACGATTTAATCTGGGCCGTTCGTGCGTGATTGAATCTGGACCATCCCACACGCGTGAGATCTGGGTCGTCCGTGCGCGCGAGAACAGATCTTGGCCGTTCGATCGCGCGCTTGCTGATTGCCCACGTGGCCTCGTCCCACGTGGCTTCCCGCGTCAGTGTTCCTGCCACGCGGCGTGTCCTGGTTGGCTGGGGCGGCTGACCGGGCTACTGACGTGGCACAACTTTCCTAAATTATATTTTGACCCTCCGGTTTCCGATTTTCTTTTCAAAAACACTCACAGAATCCAAAATTTCACCCATTTTTTTCAAAATCAATTTCAATTAAATCCTAAAAATAATTTTACCATATTTTATTATTATTTTTATTTTTATTTTTATTAATTTAAATTATATTAAATTAAATTAAATCCTTATAAATTAAATATAAAAAATTAAACTAAAATTCTAATACAAATTAAAAAAAATAAAAAAAATAAATTTGGGTGTTACAACTCTCCCCCCCTTAAAAGAAATTTGGTCCACCAAATTTGCCTCTTACTCTTGATCAAACAAATGAGGATATTGGGCTCTAAAATTTGATTCTAACTCCTAGGTAGCCTTCATTGGCGTGTGGTTCTGCCACACGATCTTTACAAATGATATTTTTCGGTTTTGAAGTATCCTACTCTTTCGGTCTATGATACCGACTGGTACTTCTTCATAAGATAAGTCCTCTTGGAGTGGAAGTAATTCATGAGCCAAGACATGAGAGGAGTCCGGGTTGTACTTACGTAGCATGGATACATAGAACACATTGTGGACCTTGGAGAGCTCTGGAGGCAGTGTTAGTCTGTAGGCAGCAATACTAATCCTGTCTAAGATTTCAAAAAATCCAATAGATTGAGGGTTTAGTTTTCCCCTCATGCCGAACCTACTAATTTCCTTGAAAGGAGTGACCTTAAGGAACACCCGGTCGCCTTTCTCAAATGCTAGATCTCTTCTCCGGGTATCTGCATAACTCTTCTGCCTACTCTGAGCTGTCTGAATGTTCTTTCTGATTTTAACTATTTTAGATGTGGTCTCCTCTACCAACTCCGGGTCGAACAATCTTCTATCGCCTACTTCTTCCCAACAAATAAGTAATGTGCATGGGCGCCCATATAACGCATCATACAGAGTCATGCCGATGCTCGCTTGGTAGCTGTTGTTGTAGGCAAACTCTATCAGGGGTAGATGGTCGTTCCAATGGCCCTCGGAGTTAAGGACACATGCTCGGAGTATATCCTCAAGTGTACGAATTGTCCTTTTTGATTGTCCATCAGTCTGAGGATGGAAGGCAGAACTGAGAGACAGCTTTATTCCCATGGCTTGCTGAAAGCTACTCCAAAACCGAGAAGTGAACCTGGGGTCCCTGTTGGATACCACTGTCACTGGAATCCCATGCAATTTGATTATTTCTCAGATATACATTCTTGCCAACTTGTCTAAGGGGTCGGTCATCCTGATGGCCAAGAAATGAGAAGACTTGGTAAGTCAGTGAACAATTACCCAGATGACGTCATGTTCTGAACCTGCCTTAGGTAGTCCCGATACGAAGTCCATGGTGATGTGTTCCCACTTTCACTCTGGGATCGGTAAAGGCTGAAGTAGCCCACCCGGGCGCTGATGCTCTGCCTTGACCTGCTGACATACTAAGTATTTGGATACAAAGTCGGCTATGTCTCTCTTCATCCCATTCTATCAAAACCGGGGTCGTATGCTTTGGTACATTTTGATGCTTTCGGGATGCATGACAAACTTCGAGTTGTGGGACTCTATCATGATGTCTCTCTTTAACTCACTGTTATTTAGAACACACACTCTGTCTTGGAACCGGAGTAACTCATCGGCAGATACTCAAAATTTCGAGCTCGCTCCCTGTTCTGTATTAATTTTGCTGGCTAGTAGGGCGGGGTCGACTGACTGGGCTTCTCTTATTCTCCGAATTAACTCGGGCTGGACTGTCAGACGGCCCAAACATGTGACTCTCTTCAGATCCTGAAGTCGAACATATTATGTGGCCCCAATTTGCCCGCATTCTGAAACCATCAAATGGGTTAAGATACCTATACTTTTCCTGCTGAGAGCATCTGCTACCACGTTGCCCTTACTTGGATGGTATAAGATATCACAATCATAGTCTTTAAGGAGTTCCATCCACCTTCTCTGATGCATGTTGAGATCCTTCTGGGTAAATATATATTTCAAACTCTTATGATCGGTATAGATTTAAAAGGTCTCTCCGTATAAGTAGTGGCGCTAGGTCTTCATGGCGTGTATGATTGCGGCAAACTCCAAGTCATGGGTGGGATAATTCTTCTCATGATTCTTTAACTGCCTAGACCCATATGCTATGATATTTCCATGCTGCATCAGGACACAACCCAGGCCTAGATATGAGGCATCACTATAAACTGTATATCCTCCCGATCCACTCGGTAAAGCCAGTACGGGTGCAGTAGTCAGCCGCTTCTTTAATTCTGAAAAACTTCTTTTGCAGTCCTCATTCCACTCAAATTTGGCATTCTTCTTTGTGAGTCGGGTTAGAGGAGCTACTAGGCTGGAGAATCCTTCAACAAACCTGCGGTAATAACCTGCCATCCCCAGAAAACTCTGGATTTCCTTAACTGATGTCAATTTCTCCCAGTCAAGTACTGCTTCAACCTTTTCAGGATTCACTGATACTCCTTCCTTCGATATGATGTGTCATAGGAAGGCGGTCTGCTCAAGCTAGAATCCACACTTACTCAACTTTGCATATAACTTCTTGTTTCTGAGGACTTGCAAAACTTAGGCAAGATGGTGAGCATGTTCTTCTCTACTTTTTGAGTAGACTAAGATATCATCGATGAACATGATAATAAACTGATCCAAGAACTCTCTGAAGACTCTGTTCATCAGATCCATAAAGATTACCGGAGCGTTGGTTAGCCCAAATGGCATGACCAGGAACTCATAGTGTCCGTACCTGGTTCGAAAGGCCGTCTTGGGGATGTCTTCTGTTCTTATCTTCACTTTATGGTAACCTGATCACATGTCTATTTTAGAGAAGACTTATGCACCCTGCAGTTGATCGAAGAAGTCATCAATTCTGGGAATGGGATATTAGTTTTTGATTATAACATTGTTCAATCCTCTATAATTAATATACAGTCTCAACGTCCCATGTCCCTTCCTTGCAAAAGTAACTTCGGCACCCCAAGGGGACACACTGTGTCTAATAAAACCACAGTCTTGCAATTCAGTGATCTGTTTCCTCAGTTCTTTCATCTCAATGCGGCTCATTCGGTAAGGAGCAACCAAAATGGGCTGGGTGCCTGGCTGTAAGTCTATAGTGAACTCAACTTTCCTGTCCACTGGTCGTTCGGGTAGTTCGTCCAAAAACACATCTGAAAAGTCTCGGACTACCGGAATCTCTTGGATATAAATTTTTTTATTGGGCTTGCCTAGTTAGAGAAAATAGCAAGATTAAGGTACAACAAAAAATTAAAAAAACTTACCATCAAGGAATAAGTACTAAATGATTTTATTAATTTGTAAATGGCTCCTCATTGGGAGGATTAAATACAACTTTCTTGTTAAAGCAATCTATGGTGGCGTGATGCGCCGCTAACCAATCCATTTCTAAGATTACATCAAAATCCTCCGTGTCTAACCCTATCAGGTCTACACTCAGTTTTCTATTTGCTATCTCCACGGCACAAGCCCTGCAGATAACTTTCCCTAGTAGTGTTTCACTCTCAGTAGTAGACACAAACAACAATGAATCAAGTTTATCAGGTGATACATTAAGTTTGGAAGCAAAAACATGTAAAACAAAAGAATGCGATGCACCAGTGTCAAATAAAACATGAGCAATATGGTCACAGATAGTATACATACCCTGTACCACGCTCGGGTCGGCGTCGGCATCCTGCTGGATAAGGTTGTAAACCTTGCCCTGAAAGGGAGGTCTTCCTTAGTTCTGGTTCCTCGAGCACTCTCTCGCATAATGCTGGGGACTGCCACATATGCGACAGGTGTTGTTGAGGTGGTAGCATGGTCAGTCCCCGTGATCCCTGCCATAGTGCTGACAGATCTTTCCACGTGCTGCCCTTAGAGCCTGAGGAGGGGCCTGGATCACTGGTCTAGGCCTCTTATTTGGTTGGACCGGCACAATAGGTGCTGGTATGCGGGGTGGAGCTGAGGGTCGGTGACTCCCTGCTGACTGAGAATGGGTGTTGAAACTCCTCTCCACAATCTGTGCCTTTACTAGAACGGCTGAGTATGTCTTGAGCTCTAGTACCAATAAGTGTTGCTTGATTTCTGGGCAGAGGCCCCACTGGAATCTCCTGGCCTTCCTGCCTTCATCCATCAATGTCTCCGGGGAGTATCAGCCTAGGTCTAGGAACTTATTAACATATTCTGATACCGTCATGTTTTCCTAAACCAGCTGAACAAACTCCATCTCCTTTAGGTATCGGATGTACTTAGGGAGATACTCCGCATGGAAGGCCGCTAAGAACTGCTCCCAAGTGGCTGGTGTAGGCAGGGTGGTCTGCTTGAGCTTCCATCAACGACCTACTTCCCCTATCAGCATGTAGGAAGCAAGGGCAGCTCTCTGCTCAGGAACCACTCCCAAGGTCTTGAAAGCTCTCTCAGTCTCCGTCAACCAATACTGGACATCTTCGAAAGAGGATCTCCCTGCAAAAGTGGAAGGGTTCAGTCTTCTGTACCTCTCTATATAGCCTGGGTCAATCAAGGAAGGAGCTGGGTCCTGTGGAAGAGGGACTGGGCCCGGCTGGGGATAGACTGGGGGGCCCTGTGGTGGCACCTGCTGATATGGTGGGGGCACCTGATTGTACTGTGGCGGTGCCGGGCAGTACGGTGGCTGGGGCATTGGTTCATACTGCGGCGGTGGTGCCGGGTGGTACTGTGATGGAGCAGGATCGTGCCGGGGTGGCTCGGGATCTGCTTACTATAGTGGGGGCTCAACTCGTGGTAGTGGGGGAGGTTCGGGTAACTCCTTTCTCTCCTCTCGACCCTGCTGGGCGGTCATGATCCTTTCCAACATCTCAAATATTCTGTCCACATCTTCTCGAAGCGAATCATCCCGAGCTGCTCGGTTTAGTGGGGGTCTACCTCTCCTCATTTCTTTGCACCTGCATTTCACACGAAAGAGTTGAGTAACTATTTATTGGTAGGTATTTCTCTAAGCATTATTGTGTAAGAGATGAGTCTAAGGAACGCGGCTCTAATACCAACTGTAACAGCCCCAGAAATTTGAATGAAAATGTATGTATTAAAAATCTTTAAATACGGAAGCGTAATAAAAATTCTGATTAACATCTCTTACACAATAACTAAAAACGTATTCAACATATGAAAGAATGAGCTAATTAAAAGAGATACTCGGAATAAAAACTATAAATAGAACTATAAAGTCTTTAGGCGTCTAACTCATCGTCTTCCTGCAGAACGGGCTCGGGAACCACGTCTTCCTGATTTGAAATGGTTAAGTAAGGAATGAGCTACACTAACCTAGTAAAGACATCACACTATCTCACTGTCATAGAAGTAAAAGTTGGTAGAAAACAAAAACGACTAATTGAGCATAATTTATAACAAACTTATTTATTAATAATAAAAACCTTTACTGTCCACTTATCTCGGTGAGATTCATGAAAATAACATATGAAAATAATAACATTATAACCATCATGAAATCATATACACTTTGTAACATAACACATGTCATACTTTTGTACTTCAACAATCAGACAACAAATTTTCTCTTTTACCAGCCTACTAGTATCCATGGGATCCATAGGGGATCCCCGCTACACGTGAACCATTAACATTAATAACCTGATTCTAGGGCCGTCCTCATATCCTGTCCGGTATGCGCGCCAAACATATAAGATCTCCATACCCCGTCCGATATGAGAGACCACGTTTCCGGTAGGGTTTCCTATGGACCCGGTCCATCCACCATTTCCCAGGATATCTAGTCAGACTGTCCATATTATCCATTTATCAATTCACATAACTTTTTTTTCCTTTTCCTTGGTCTCAATCATCCAATCATACACAAACACGTAAACCAGTAATTGACACCAAACAAGACAACACAACATCGGGTTCACCATAATTCAAACCATAATAAAAGAAACCATGATTCATGCATATGTAACCATAAAATAAATACATCACATATCATACTGCATTTAAAGCTGAAAAATAGATCAAACAACAATTGACCAATAAATACACCAGATTCGGGCTTAATTAGCAATCTTAAGCAATTATACACATCTATTAATTTATGGAATGTTGTTTTATTATTTATTGAGCTTTAATACAGTGATAGAAAATAGGGTGAGATATCCTTACTTGTTTCGGGGTCTGAAATCGGCTCTACAGTGTGCTTACGGGCTGTCCCTAAATTCCTTGAATTTTTTCTAGAAAACTGAAACGCATTATCGGTACTTGCACGTGTCCCAAAAAACCCCAAATCAGACCCAGGGCCCCTTTTCGGCCAATATCGGAATTTCGACACGGCGGCTCCGTCGCCCGCGGCGGCAATCAGCCTCGAGTTGGCCGTTTTCGGCTGAATTCGGCCAAACTTGCATTGGTTCCTGCGATAAAACAACCTTAGGGCCCTCGGTGGGCCAAAAAATCACAAAAAATCGAGACTTACCGGCGGCGGTGCTCTCGGGTGCGGCGGCTTCTCTGGCGCGAGTCGCGGTTTGATGTTTTACTCCGATCAACCTGTAGAGAAAAGGACAGTGATCACAGTAGTGTAAAAATTGCATCGATCGGAAACCGGAAAGAGCCTCATCGGAGGCAAAAACTGAGAGAAGCTGCGGCAGCGCCGCTGGACTTCGGCGGTATTTTCCAGCTGATTGGCCGGTAGTTTGGCTCCGATTTGGCCATGGGCGGATTCAACATCGAAAAACAAGCCAAGGAGAAAAAATTTACCTCGTTTGGTGGTTGGAAAACCCTCCGGTGCGGCGGCGGGTGGCGGCGGCCGGCTCCTCCGGCGACTGGTCCTTCTTCTCCGGCGAGGGTACTGGCGGTTAGGATTTGGGGTCGGGTGTGGGTGAGGTTATTTATAACATTCCCCTTTTAATCTCAGCCGTCCATCACGATTTAATCTGGACCGTCTGATCGTGCGCACGCTGATCGCCCACGTGGCCCCGTCCCGCGTGGCTTCCCGCGTCAGCATTCCTGCCACGCGGCGTATTCTGGTTGGCTGGGGCGGCTGACCGGGCTACTGACGTGGCTACTGACGTGGCACAATTTTCCTAAATTGCATTTTGACCCCCCGGTTTCTGATTTTCTTTTCTAAAACACCATCAGAATCCAAATTTTCACCCATTTTTCCCAAATTAATTTCAATTAAATTCCAAAAATAATTTTACCCTATTTTATTATTATTATTATTTTTATTTTCATTAATTTGAATTAAATTAAATTAAAACTTTATAAATTAAATATAAAAAGATTAAACTAAAATTTAATATAAATTAAAAAAAATAAAAAAAATAAATTTGGGTGTTACAGAAACCGGGAAACTTGCAGGTACTTGAGATTGAAACAGGAGATTGTGAAGACCTCTACTTTTACTGAGCTTAGTCGTGTGCTCATATACGGATTGCACGGTCCTTCGGCAATGTTTCACTTCTTAATTTGACATATCCAATAGACATGGTCTTGTTTTCCAAATCATCATGCATAGAAAATTCAAGTGATAATTTGAGTGATTGACCAGGCTATGATGTTTAACATTTATGCCTTGTCTCACCTCGGAAATTAACAAGCAACATCTGATCCCACTTGAAATTAAATCAAAAAGAGGTGATCACCCTCTTGTAATTTCAAGCTAAGCATCTGTTAATGTTCTGTTCTATTTAGAACATGCTTAAGACATCACACGTCTCTCTTTTGCAAGTTGATTATTCGTGCCTACAAAACATGAAAATAATACTGCTATGCCATCTGTGCTTTGACGATTTCTCATGTTTGGATAAACTGCAATCAATCAACGACAAGGGTCAAATCTAGTACACATAATTGCACTAGGCACTGTTACCTTTGCTGCTGCTAAGTATATCACTTATATATCAGGTACAGCAGACCCATTTTTTTACAGTAGTAAGGATCTTAGGAAGTTGCAATTAGTGCATGATCTGCTGCGGTGAATTGGCTTATATGGGGCTGGAAATGAATATTGGCTAATGAAGCATCACATGGTAGTGCTTTCCTGAATGACTTTAAAGAGTTGAATTGTAGAAAAACATGATGCACTAAACTTTAATGGGAAACAGCTAAGGACAGATCAGGAAAGAAAAAAGCAGAGGACCTCTTTTCCTTTCACATAATCACAAAACCTTGTCAAAGTGGATTCACTTCATGTCAATTAAGACCTTGAAGACTAACATAATCACTTAAAGGCAAGTGCTCTGTACTGTTAAGATTCAATCTAAATAAAAAATTGTGTTATTTCTTGCTATCTTCATAAAATTTTGGAAAAATTCGTTCAATTCTGTTATTTTAGGAAAATTTTAGGAAAATAAGCATCTGGGATGTTATAGTTGCAGTAAAATAATTCTCAATCGTATAGATATTTGAACATTTTGAGGCATTTGGTCTGAGATACTATCCGGGTCAGATACTGAGATCATTGGCTGGCTAAACTATCCAAATGAATGAATCAAAGTGACCTGTAGTCTGTACTTGCAACTTTCAAAGTCAAAACGGAAGGTTTGAGCCTAGCTGGACTTGGAGTACCATATAGTACTAGTTATCAGTGGTCATATTTTGTAATGGAAGATTTGAGCTAGTGGAGTTGTATTACTGACAGCACTAGTATATCAATAGATCAATGAGAATCTGTATCACAGAGTTAATGATATGTCAATCATCTTGCTTTACGAAATCTTCTATCTGTCATTAGAATATGCAACTCGATCATGATGATCTCTTACAGAAAAAGGAGAGATAGAACATGTGTTTTTCATGTCAAATGGATTTGATATTTGATCATACTATTTTTATAGGTTACATGGTACTTAGATTCCAGCAGACAATCCGCAATTACATATTTTCTCGGCTCAAAAATCGTGACATAATCTGTTAGTTTCCTGAAGACCTAACTAAGACCCTTTTGTTAGCTTTTCAAATCATCTCTTATGAGGTTCATAAGCTGCAAGTGAGATCTAGGAAAACTTCTTCGCTGCAAGGAATTGTTAGACCACCCATAGGATGATCAAAGCCGAACTCTTCTTCAGCCTGACTTAGCAAATATTGGAATGAAGGATCTTTCAGGTATGAAACGGGTACTACAAATCTCTTCTTCTGACTTTCTCCAACATAAACAGCAAAGTGGCCTTTAGGCACAATTCTGTTCTCTGCTGATAAAAGAACTCGCCTTTGAGCTTGTTTAGCATTAGCGAATCTGGGGAAACGAATAGCCATGATCAGAATTTGATGAATTCTTTTCGAGTAGTACTAGAAGGAGGGGAGCAGTAGCAATGTTGTGTATATAAAACTGAGAAATGTGAAGGAAGATTATGATTTAGATGTGGGAGTCCTTACAGATGAGTGTGTATATATATGGAGATAATGCTATGTAGACAATCTCTTAGATATGGATTGAGTGGCAAAGAGCAGCTATAACATGGGACATGTTAGTAGACATACTTTATGAGAAATCACATGGTATTGCCCACCAAATTATGATGAAATTTCAAAGCTTTATCCTAAACTTGTAATTGATTCATTGCAACTCATCAAAGCTTGTCAAACATAACACTAGTGACCCATTTGACATATATCATTGTATCATTACGTCATGACTTGTTGATTGCGACTGGAAATAACCCGCCATTCGAAAAATTAAAAAAAAAAATCAGATTTGTTTCTAGAGTATTCTGATATTTGCTTAGCTATAAGGATAAGTCACTATAAATGCTACATGTTTCTGCCATGCTAGCATTAGATTAACACTGGAGCAAGTAGCTAGTAACAAGTGAAGACAAAAAAACAGTCAACTATTTCTTTAGCCTGTGGGACACTGTTCTGATATAAACAATCCAAGCATGATGCTGGTTGGTGATGATCATTTTGAACTTATTTATGGCTGAGTTTAAGTGTGATAGGCTGAATTGAAGCACAAAATAGACTGATCATGTGATTCATGTACACAATTATATATTTAGACAAGCTAATTAGTAGACAAAAGAATCCCTTTGTTCTTCTATGGGGAAACTTCAATAGAGTTATTCTAATAGGGATGATGGTCT
>NW_019014655.1:1596953-1624593 GCF_000150535.2 Carica papaya | reverse complement strand
TTTATTCACACGCAAGTTACAGACTCGTCACGACATGTGCTAGCTTAAATTTTACTAATGGAATGTGAATTTGATTCAAAAAAGTACTAGCATGATGCGGGTAAATGAATACCATGTGAAATCATCGATTGTAATATGATCCAGATATTTTTTATTTTTTATTCCATAATTTAGTGGATCAACTGATAATTCTGTTTCGAGATCACAATTTAAAACTAACTGTAATAAATGATTGACCAGCTTGAAACGACACCTTTTAACTACGAGTTAATTACATTTTGAATAAATAAGTACTCATTCTTCTGCTAAAGTAACAGTAGGAGTGTAAACTTGTCAGCATACTTTGCGGTTGCTTGTAGTCACAAAATGCTTATCCCTTAGCTGCCTTAGGTGCCCTCTTTACCCAATTTCAACTTGACATGTCGGAGCATAAGACAAGCTGTTAGGCTTCAGAAATTGTCAAGAAGGGTCCAAAGACAATCAGAATTATAACAATGACATTTGAAATTCTTTCAAGAAGCTTTCAACTGGAAAATTCCAGTCCAGTTTCAAAGCTCGAACCCAGTTTTTCGGATGTTGTTTTTCAGCAAACATGTACGGCTCTTTTGCTGGATCAACCGCCCCCTTCGATAAATACAAATAAACATGATAGGTAATGATAACTTTCTTCTTTTAAAACATTGAACTAAGCTGCTTCTGGTATTAAACTTAAGTACTTAGCAAGTCATATTAAGGTACTGCATTTGTATAGCTGTTTAAGATATATCCAGATTCATTGCCTTTGATACATATAGACAAATCTTGCATACCATGTGATGATCACCCTTCAATTTTTCAAGGGCGGTTTATGATTGATTCCTCTATATTGATCGGACAACGTGGCTTCTTCGTTATCCCACTCATCGGTTCATCTCCGAATATGATAGTGACACAGAAAAGAACTCATATTATTTAACCTTGTATTGCATTTGTCTTAAATGTTCTTGTCTAGCCTTGAAAGTGACAGACCAGAGAAGACAATTAGGATCAAATGATAGATATCTACAGGTTCCAAGAGTAAATGATAGAGTGAACAAGCAATTTTCCTCATAGTTTCCGATTAATAAACTAAATTCTTTGTTAGAACTCGAATTCTTTTTTATGTTTTCAAATTTTTCTTGTCTTGATTCAAGAACTTCCCGGAATGATTATTTAAATAAAAAAAAAAAAAAACAAAGAAGACTTTGTTACAATAACATTTTTAATAATTTTTTTTTATCACAATTTGATTCTCGACATTATACATCTGTTTCAAACTTGCAATTTTTATTCAAATAGTAATAAAAAAGGTTATAAAAAAAATACAAGACCGTATTTAAATAATTTAATTCCCAAACTATAGGTAGATGATATAGTTTAAGTCCCCGACGTTTGTTAATGTCACAAAGTAGCTTTTCAAATTTTGCATTTATTTAAAGCTACACTATTGAGCTTACTTTTTATTTTTAATAGCATACAATATAAATGCACCATGTATTCATTATAATTGGTTAAAAAATTTATCATTACTACCATTTGTAATATATCGAGCCCAATAATTTTTGAATTCAAATCACTAACTCTGAATAGTTCAAATTCAACTTATTATTAATATATAATTTTATACCAATTTTTTTTTTTTTTTTGTGATCTTCTACTTTTTTAAAAAAAAAATAATATTTTATTTTTAGAGTAATTCCACTTAGTTGAGAATATAATAACCAAATATTTAACATAAAATAGTTGAAAATTGATTGGAAAAAAATCTTGTGGATCTCCAATCATTCATACACTTACAAATTTTGATAATTTTTGAATTATAATAAACTTAATGGCCATACTGCTGATGAACATTTTCATCATTTTAAATTCCACCGATTTAAAAAAAAAAAAAGAAAAAAGAAAAAGAAGAAACCATAGATAGTTGAATAAACTATTCATGCATATATTAATATCCAAAGACCTAGATGAAGAGTAAATTATGATTTTGAGATACACTGATCTTAATCAGACCATTGTTATTGTCAACTTCCTACACCATAACACCAACACCTGTGGTCTACATTCTAAGTCATAATTTACTTAATTAAATGAAAAAATTTTGAATATCTCTGTGTGTGTGTGTATGTAATATACATATATAATGAAACCCAGTGGTGTTGACAAGCTTTTTTCTAATTAAATCATTAATTAGGGTTCTGACTTTAAGTCACTTCCAATTAGATTAGTCAAAATTGAAAAACAATTTGAGGGTTATGACCCAAATTATTGGCTTCAAGTTTATCTAATTTGAAATGGGTAATCTCCAAATTTAAGACAAATTCAAATTGTAGGGTAGTAGTGCCACAAAAGTTAGTTGGCTAGTTGGCACAAAAGAGGCCAGGGAATGGCATAAGCACTAGTCTAAGTTCAATGGTTCATTGAACAATCAAATATATATACACACACACACACACACACACACATATATATATATATATATGAATCTTTGATTCTCTCTTTTATTGATAGGAGCCTTATTGTCAAGAACATGCCTAGCACCATAAAGTCATTGCTTCCCTTGACCAAAAACAGAAAAGGCAAATTAGCATACTTAAATATTTATATTTATATATTCTCACCACAAGTTGTCCTATTTCTCTTCCTTTTCTTTTTTTTTTCTTTGGTTTATCAAGGTGGTAGGGTAGGGTGCCCTGAAACAGACAAGGCACCAGCATGTGAACCTTAACCAATTCCTACACCTGATATGTTTCTCAACATTCCTCAATGACTTCTCTTCTATCCACTTTTAAGGTTTGAACCTCCCTCTCTCTATATATCTCTCTTCCTATATATATGTATATATATATATAACTTCACGTACTAAAAATACCAACCCAATAAAGACTTTACCTATCTCTACATACCCATCTTCTACATCATTCATATCATACACATACATACATCTAATTTCTTTGTAATTTTCACTTGTAAAATGGGAATCCAACTAATGGGACTAGCAAGCGCGAAGCAAAAGCTGCAACGAACACTTTCTGCGAGGATCGCGAGTGTTTTGGCCACGAGTAATGTTCCGAAAGGCCATGTTGCTGTTTATGTCGGAGAAAATTACCAACGGACGAGGTTTGTGATACCGATATCGTACTTGAACCATCCTTTGTTTCTGGATTTGCTGCATAGAGCAGAGGAGGAGTTTGGATTTGATCATCCAATGGGAGGTCTCACACTTCCTTGTAGTGAAGACTACTTCATTGCTCTAACTTCATCTTTGAATTGTTGATTGATTTTAAATTTTGGTAGAAGCAAAATGGCTTGGCATGGCTCAAATTAATCTGCAGGGCAATTATCAAATCGTCCAAATTGAAAATTAATATTAAAAAAAAAAAAAACAAGAAAACAGAATGATTTGAGACAGTCCATGAAGCTAGCTACAGTGTCTTCAATTTTGTAATTTTTCTGGGTTCTTTTTAATTTGTTTGCATATTGAAATCCATGTAATTTGTAAATAACTTGTTGAAAGTATTATATAATTAAATTACTTTTCATCTTTAGTTGATCACCACATATTTCATTACCCTTCTGATTTCCTCTGTATCTGGGGTACAAAATTCCTGTTCTGGGATTCCAAAAAAAGTTAAAAGGGTATATGCCTTTATATGTATGTGTATATATATATATATATGTAGATATAGATATGTAAAAGGGTAAAGCCTAGATAATATATAAAGGATCACAATTTGCATGTGTTGCTAGAAAAAGACAATAACAAGCAACATGGGGAAATTGAGTAAAGAATTCTTCTAAAAAACAAAATATATTACAAACAGCTGGAAAGAACAAGAATTTCAAGCTTGGAAAAAGATTTGATGAGTTTGACTATTTCTATCTCCAGCTCTACCTCAGTTCCACACTCTGTATTTAATTTTATAACTGGCTTTTTAATGGGTAAAAATTATATATCTGCGCGTATTCCCTGTATCTATCTGTGTATATGTGCATGATCGTTTCTCTGCTTTCACCAGTTTTTTTTTTTAACTTTTGAAGGTGGCCGTCATTATTTTCTGTATTTTATTATTTGCTGCAATTGAATTAAGTTTTTTTTTCCTTTTCTTTTTCTTTTTTAACAGAAAAAAATGAGATTAAAAACATTTTTTTTTAAATTCAGTCTAATTATTTTAATTAAATAAATTTAAATATTATAATTTTTTTTTTATTTATAAAAATAATAAACTTACTAATATTTACCTGAATTTGTTTTTGTATTCTTATTAAATCTGAGTAGTAATTATTTATTATTATTAATTTATAGTATATTTATAAGATTTATTTTTAATAAAATTCAGACTCTAATTTTTAAAGAAAACATAATTATGAGGGTTTTTGAGTGCTCTGCGGTACATTATGAACTGCATTCTTTGCGATTCGCATTTGCGGCTGAAAACTAAAGTGCAGTTGATACAGAATCTGAAAAAGCAAAATCCTGCTGACAGACAGGGATGAGAGTCCAAGGACAGTTCGTATCATCTAGTCAAACTTTTCATTATATATACGACTTATATATACATATACAGACACACACACACATATATATATATATATATGGTTTAGTATCACTCACTGACTCCCATTATAACAGTCTGTTTGTTGGGATGGAATAAGTAAACTATATATATATTATATAATAATAAATGAAGATACAAAATATGGAAACAAAATCTTCATCGAAAAAATATGAAAACAAAATTTAAGATGGTTACATTTACATAATGTATCAAGTTAGAGGTATATGTTTTTAGAACAACAAATAAATTCAGATAATATATATATATATATACATTCACACATATTATATTACATACATGCATGTGAATAGTTAATTATGAAGATTTATTCCGATGAAGATTAACTGAAATTAGTAATTAATTTTGAACATGATTCTGATCAATAAATCAAGAGAAAGACTAAACACTGATAATATTCAAACTTCTCCAGGATCATATACATAAAAATATATATATATATATATATAACTCCTTCAAATCAAATATTAGTTCATTTACAAAAATTAGCCAAAACAATAATCTTGATTTGGGAAATGATTAAAAGAAAAACACACCACAGAATTATTTAATTTAATTTTGAGGTAAGATATATGAATTCATCTTCAGGGCAAGGAATCATGAGTCTATCCATCCGCTGATCAAATCCAAATTCTTCCTCAGCCTGACTCAACAATGCTTGGAAAACTGGCTGCTTTAAGTACGATAATGGAACCACAAACCTTTTTTTCTCCTCCTCCTCTTTCTCCCCAACGTAAACCGCAAAATGCCCTCTCGGCACATCTTCCCCTCTCCTCGAATGTGTCGACGACGACGACGACAACGATAATTGTTTTCTCGAAATCTGCCTTGCATGAAAAATCATCTCTCCGAATCGAATTCCCATTTGGGTCTCACTTACTGAAGCAAAAAAAAAAAAAAAAAAAAAAAAAAAAAATCAATGGGAAGAATACCTTCTTACATTTGATTTTTGAATAAGATGTACTAATCGAAAAAAACTAATATGATCTTTTTGAGATATCTCAGGCCAAAATTTGAGAGTACAATTGTTGTAGGTTTAGAAAGAGAGTGAAGTCAAAGCAACAAGGTAAAAGATTTGAGTCTTTTTGTTTTTGCCATTTTTGGGCAATGTTATATATAGGGAGAGTATGGCACGGTAGTATGATATGTTTTTGCATGGCTGCGGCTATGTAATATAATATCTATATGTGCTTTATCGTGACATTATAATATGTACAGGGTGGGGCCCAAATTAATATATATACATACAAATTTGAGGAATTAATATATATTGCCCCCACTGGTTTTCACGTCTCTAGAAATTAAAGAGCCGGGATTGAGGCACGTTGTTGATGTCAGTGTGGGAGAGAGATTGATCCGAAAATTCATGGATATTGTTTTGTTATTTCTTATAATTTTCTTTCAAGTAATTTTTGTATTTAAATTATTACAATCATGAGAATATGGAGCTGTGGTTTTGAACCGGACCTCTTCTAATTCTTCTGCATGCATAATATAATATTCACTGCCCGTATATCTCCACCTACACCCCTAATGACAATATATATATATACATACATACATATTTACGTGTAATATATCATTCGTTTGTTATTTTTCATCTCATCATATATATAATTAAGTAGTTATGGTAATAAGAAAAGAGTTCTTAAAATTGTCAAGACTCATATTAGTTCGAGTCGGATGAGTTTAAGAAGATGAAGAAAATTTTTTAAAAAAATTACAATAATATGAATAAATAATTAATTAAAATATTAATAATTTTTTAAAATAATAAAAAATTAGTAGCCCACCAACTAGCTTGGACCATATATATATATATATATATATCCACCAAATGGGCTAAAGAGGGGTGGGGCAAACCTAGCCCAGAAATCTTATTAATTTTTTTTTTTTTTTGGTTTTCTGTCATATATTTATAAATTTATGAATAACGTAATCTTCATGTATCTATTTGAGCATCTATATATATATATATATATATTATATTATCATTCACACGTAATTTAATAAAATTGCTAAAAATCATGTTGATAAAAAGAGCTAGTTTAATATTTCGACAGTTGAAAATTAGATTTGTAATCTCAACCTCCTATGATTCTTTATTTTATATATATATATATATATATATATATATATATATATATACACACACACACACATACACAGTAAAATAATTAAAATAATTAAAAAAAAATTAAACAACAATTGGGTCGGATCTAAATGATCTATCGTTTGATTCAAGAATATTTAAAGATAATTTTTTTTAATTGGGAAAATGGAAAAAGAAATTAGATTTTGAAGCATGTGAAATAATTAAATATAATTTATTTGAATTTTCAGTTGGAGACATGTGCCCCTAAATTCATTACAATTTGCCCCCTTAAAAAAAACCCGCCGTCACCAAACTTAGTTTTCTGCCTTTTTTACAAATCACAAAATTACAACTAACATTCCCCATGCACGTATATATATATATATATAAATATATATATATTTGTTTTCCTTCCTGTAATTTCATTCTTCATGTGATCACTTGATTGATAATTTCCAGAAATAGAATCGTCCACGATCCCAGTAATTATTGATGATGTTTTATAAAAAAAAAAATTCATATTATTTTATATATAAAATGTTATTAATCGTCAGCTACTATACTATATATATATATATGTATATATTATTAAATCTAGTTTTTTTTTTTTTATATATGTAAGATTATAATATACTCTAACAACACGAGGACTGAAAACTGGGAAGTCAAGCCCAATCTCTTGTGATATTACTGCCATTATTTATATCCTTATAAAAAAAATTGATTTTAAATGCACCAATTTAATAATAATAAAAAGAAAATAATTTAAACCAGATCTTAATTACATACTAATACAAAATTACAAAACACGAAATCATGCATTAATCAATAATCTTTTTCTGTTGTATATGATTCAAGTTCGTTATCTTTTTATTTTGTTTCTGCATTTTAAATGTTTAATACATAGAAATAAGTTATAATCTCTATTTTTGATATTTACATAAAATGTTATGTGTGTGTGTGTGTGTATGTATATATATATATATATATATATGTATTCTGTTCTTGTTCATCATCATCCATTTAAACCCGCCAGCCTTGCCTTCCGATCTTCTCCTCTCCCTGCACCATTTAATGCCTGCCAACAAAAAATTGGTCTGCATTTTAGCTACTTACCGGGTCCATATATACATGTATCACTATACATACACCACGCGGATATATGATATGACAAAAAATATACATTAATTTTCGTTTTTGATAAGAACAAACATTTACTATTTTATATTTTACGCTTCTTCCAACTGTAAATCTGTAGCTAGCCATACATTACAAACTTATAACAGCTTCTAATCCAAACCCATGAAAACCACGCGGATTATTTCCTGTATGGGTCTCAGAAAACTCATCAACTTCATTTGATTATGATCCCTTCCTCTCCGTCAATATATATGTATATATACATCACATTTCCGTACATATACAACACCCTCTTGAAATAACATACACAACACCCATACATATGTTATTTGAGATGGGTATTCGGTCATTGATGATAAACATATCAAGTACTACGCAAATCTCCAAGCTGCAATCTCTTCTTCTCCATAGAAACCAACCAGTTGCACCAAAGGGTCATGTTGCAGTTTACGTCGGAGATGAGTTGCAGATGAAGAGATTCGTGGTGCCGATTTCTTACTTGAATCATCCGTGTTTTATAAATTTGCTGAAGCGTGCGGAGGAGGAGTTTGGATTTAATCATCCCATGGGTGGCCTCACCATTCCATGCAAAGAAGATGTATTCATCGATCTCACTTCTAGGGTTGCTTTGTTCATTTTGAAGAACGATCAATTATCTCCCTGCAACTCTCAATCATAATTAATCTTGATTCAATTTATTTTCCCAGTCTGGTTTTGTTCTAGTTCTTATGCATTAGTATATACGCATTTATCTCTATCTGTTCTTTGCATGTGTGTATATTATATACACACACATATATATATATGTGTGTATATTTTATATGATGTATCGGTTTTTGTAAAATTTGAACGTTAATGTGCATGTAATTAATTTATGGAGCTTGTATGGAACCATAATATTTTATAGTTATGGAAATCTTTTTTAAGGAAACGATATATATATATATATATATATATATACACACACGAGAAGAACACAGTATTGTAGTTATGGAAATGCTAGGACTAGGACGCTACAATTATGAGTGAATGCATGTGATGATATATAATTGACATACCCAGAGATAAATTAGAACGTGAAATGATGAAACTGAGCACATGTGCTTGTAGAATTATTGCTGATTGCTCCAAGAAAATCAACATATAATATATTTTTAACCAAAACTTCTTGCAATTTTTTATTATTGTACTAAAAAAATATTTTCTAAATTTTTTTAAAAATTATTTTTAGACAATTTTTGAGAATATATATATATTTTTTTCTATCTGTGCCCTATATACATGTGTGTGTATTTACAGATAATTTATAAATTTATATCCATTTATTGTATAATGTTTTTAATTTGCGGTAAAAATATTTTCTTTAACTAATTTCCCAGACAAAATTAATTATTTTCTGAACAAGCTTACGGGTGTAACTTTTAAATCTGGATTAATACAATCTATTTATACTTAATAATTATTTATTAACATTTATTACCCCATTAATGTGATTTTTAATTATTCAAAAACCGATAAACAGTAAACGATAACCAAGAAAAATAAAAATAATTAAATTAAAAAAAAAAAAAAAGAAACAAAGTAACGGAAGGGTGTAGAAGAAACAGAGTTTGTAAGTGAAATAAACAGGTGGGTTTTGATTGGGTGAGTCGACTCAGTGAGTTAAATATGATATATGTCTCGCTTTTTCATTTTTTTCCATTTGGGTGGTTTAATTCGTTAGAAAAAATTTTAAGAGATAATAAAAAAATTTAATTTTTAATTTTATAATTGTTTTTATTAATTTTTAAGTATATTTATATATATAGAGGCACTATAATAACTCTTAAAATTTTAAGTATATAATTTATAATTAAATTTAATATATGAATTAAATTTTTTAAAAAATATATTAATTATTATCTTCGTAATAACTTTATAATAAGATAAAAAAAAATTTAGATGTATTAAAATTTATAGATTATTATTTAAAAAATATAATAATTTTAATTTTCTATAAAATAAATTTTAACATAATTAACCAGCCCAACCACGCGCGTCCACCCAGCAAAATTAATTTTTCAAACAAACAAGTGGGTCTCTTTTTCATCAACTTACCAACCTTCCCTTTATATGTATCCATATATACATATATATATATATATATATATTTCTGGGTAATTTTAGAAGAGAAACCCTTCTACATACATTATTACATGTACGAAGATAAATATTATATTATATAAAGATGAAGATACCACATGCAAAAACCATGGGACTATTTCCCGCGCGCATGTCCAGAGGGACCTCATCAACTCCAACTTGAGCAAAACTAATTGAGCTATTTACGTACGGTGTGGGACCAAATTACCCATTCCTGTCTATCAATATAAAAATACAAACATATCGCCTATATATACGCATGCCCATATCACAAACCTCCTCATTCATCACCTTCAACCTTTAATACTCCACTCCAGAACTACCCAGTTCAACACCGACTCATCGATGGGTTTTCGATCGTTGATTCCGATCAGCGCCAAGCAAATCTTCAAGCTCCAATCTCTTCGTCTTCATAAAAACCAGCAAGAAGTGCCGAAAGGCCATGTTGCAGTGTACGTCGGAGAGTTGCAGAGGAAGAGGTATGTTGTACCGATCTCCTATCTGAATCATCCTTGTTTCAGAGATTTGCTCAAGTGTGCGGAAGAGGAGTTTGGATTTAATCATCCCATGGGCGCTCTCACGATTCCGTGCGAAGAACATGCCTTCGTTAATCTCATCACCTCTCGCCTGCATTCTTCTTCATGAACAGTAATATTAATGGAAAGGGATGACGATGATGGATATCATCGGACTTTTACTGATAAATTCACAGTTTTGATTTTAGGGTTTTTGATGATATTCATCGAAGAAAAGAGTAGTAGTAGCAAAATATCAGCGTGTATATAGAGGAGTAATAATTGATTCTGTAAAAAAAGGCAGAGAGGATTTGCTTGTTCTCTTCCGGAAATCAATGGAAATAGATATGAAGCTTTTGAATTTTTAATTACAATGTTTTCTCTCCTCTGTTTTTCAGTTCTTTTTTTTTTTTTTTCGTGTTGTATATTATATGTAGTTATAAATAATATACATTTTCCAAAACTCAAATTTATTAATTATTTTAGGAACAGTTAAATATAATTTTTTAGATTCTAAAATTCATAAAATTATTTATGTTCCATAAATAATTAGAACATTTGTAAACATGCTGATATCTTATTTACACGAACATAATTAAATTATCCATTTTTTTGAAGTAACAAAATCAAATTTTTATAAAATAATAAATTAAATTGCAACCATTCTTTAATTATATATTTAGTATATAATTTTATCTCTTTGTAAAACATTATGAGTTCGACTCAATCCTACTTACATTATAATTAACACGTATGATTAACAAAATATATAATTTTAATAGAAAAACAAAAATGTAATTTTAGGGTAGGTCCAGGCTCAGTTCACACTTCACATGGTTTTGTTCTTCGTAATCTAGGGTAGGGCAGAGATCTGAGATTTAATCATGGTGTTATTAATTGACCTGTAAATTTTGGTGTAATGACTTCTCTGCTGAAACATGTAGGGCAGGCAAGCACTCTATACGTTTCAAGTGATAAGCATAGCTCGCTCCCTTAGTATAACAACATATGGGTAATGGGTCGACCCGATAATAACCCGCCCGAACGGAGCTCTGCGATCAAGATCAGTCTGCCTGCAAATTGCATATACATACATATATATATATATATATTCGTTTTTATAGAGATGAAAAACCAAAATAATCAGACCCAGATGGGATTTCTTCAAGCTGATTCAAAATTTTAGGTTAGCTAAAAGTAATTTAAAAAGAAAATGAGTTATTGGTAATACTGAATTTTCCATGGACGGTGGATATCTATGACGTGCAAGTTGGTGATGGATCATAGAAATTGTTGAGATCCCACATGCAAGCATGAGAATACATGATTATATGTGTGTGTGTATATATATATTATCACGAAAAGAGCCCTACAGAATATGATCTGTAAGCCAAAATCTCCGCCTCTTTCTTTATATTATATTATCTTATATTATATTATATTATATATAGATATAAAGCAGTGCAGCGTGAATGAAGATATCCATTATAGTACGCATTCATGCATGTTTCTGTGACATCAGTTGCTGTTAAAAACTTTTGGAAAGAAAGTACTTTCAAAAAGATAATATACACAGCAAACACTTTCCCTTGGACTGGTCTTGTTTCTTCATTCTTTTCTCGCCTCCTATATATATATATATACGGGTATGTATATAACTGTGATCTGTAAGATTTCCGTATCAAGCAGTGACGCAGAGGATACATGGGAAATTAAATGAGAAAGGATGCTGGTTGAATTTATCAATAAGAGTCAATGCATGTGCAGCAGCATCATTGATGTATACAGAGGCTGTATATATATATATATATACACACACACGTATATATATATATATAGAGTACGTAAGGCGTAGAGTACCCAGAGAGTGTTGTAGATTAGAAATTATAATTACCCTGAAAAAGGGAAGTAGTTGCAGGCTGTAGGTGTCATTTTTATTTATTATTATAAATTTATTTTGATGCAATTGCAAATTGGTGGGTCTTGTGACGCCATTGCCATCAGTCTCTGAGTTTTCTTCTTCTTTTTCTCTTCTTCCACTCTCTCATCACCCCACAAGCTTAGTTATAATTGTCACCGACCCAGTTTTATTTTTCTACACTATTTAATAAAATTTATAATGTAGGCTTTCAATATTTCGTTGTTTTTACTTTCTATTTACTTTAAATTCATATTATATTTTAAAATAAAAATTCATATATTTATTAATAAATAATATATAAACACTAAATAAAAAAAATAATCGAAAACACAATTTAACTCAAAATTATAATTTCCTTAAAATATATATATATATATGTCAATGAGCTGTGGTCAGTTTTAGTGAAGCTTTAGACCATGTAAGATACATAATTGGATGTGATAAATATTTTTAAACACTAAATAAAGGTCAAATAACAAGTTTGAAAATTTAATTTTTAATTATATTTTTTTGAATAGAAAGCCGATATAATTATCAATTACGTGATACACACACATTAATTATAATATAATATAAATAATATCTAAATTAAAATATTTACAAGAGTACAACTCAATTTAAACATGTTGGAATAAATATATTAATGTTTGATGAAATAAAGAATAATTAATGTATACAAATATTATATTTAAAAATAACCAAAGCAATAGATCATGTGAGAAAGCGTGTGACCATGTGAGGCTTACAGTATATGAACAACGCTAGGTTTATTGTGAAGATGCATGTGACGATGTGAGGATTACATCTTTTCAACCTACACTTTGCATACACACGTCTTTACATTTTTTGCATGTATTTAATCTCTAAAAATATTGTTTTTTTTTTTAATATATGTCTAATTAATAGATTGAGATTTAGCACCACGAAAGGAGTTTGTCTGCATTATTTTTTACGATTTTGAAAAGTTGAATTTAAATCTTGAAGGAAAAAACTTAAAATTTTGATATATTCTTGTGTTTCATCTTATCACCTACTCATAAGTTTAAAAAGTCAAAATCTTAAATTGTGGCTTACAGTATATGAACAACGCGAGGTTTATTGTGAAGATGCATGTGACGATGTGAGGATTACATCTTTTCAACCTACACTTTGCATACACACGTCTTTACATTTTTTTGCATGTATTTAATCTTTAAATATATCGTTTTTATTTTTTTATTTACGTATAACTAATAGATTGAGATTTAGCACTACGAAAGGAGTTCGTTTGCGTTAGTTTTGACGATTTTGAAAAGTTAAATTTAAATCTTGAAAGAAAAAACTCAAATGTTTGATATATTCTTGTGTTTCATCTTGTCACCTACTCCTAAGTGAGGGATTTGAGGTAACGTTTTTTTTTTCTTCGAGTTTTTCAATATAATTCATACGCTCAATTTTGTTTATAACAAATTTTAGAGGTAAGACTTGATTAATTATTTGTAAAATATTCTTCTCTTTTATTTGATCTTCTACTTGAAATCTTATTTTTGTAAGAACTCATTTTAGATACTATTCGTTCGTCTATTTATACTTTAAAAAAATATATTTATTTTATTAAAAAAATTTATGAGCAAACCTCTTAAAAATCAATCATCTGAGTCAAATCTTGAAAACTCTTTTTACATTTTATTAAATTTCACATTGTATTTTTATTCTTGTGACAAGAAAATTTAAATCCTTCATCTCGTATTCTTGTTAGTCAGTCTGTAAGATGTATACAAACCTCTTGATAATTAAGTATTTGAGAGAAATACGCAAGTGGTAATATTATACATCTTAAATTAGCATTTGAATGAATTTTAAAGAGAAAATACTCACGTTGTTGACTTGAAGAACTAACATGGGTGAATGGGGTGATTAGACTTTTATAAAAATCAAGTTTTTACAATTTTTCTACCATTAAATTTTGAATTTGAATATTAAATTTAATTTATAAGTTTATTTATCGGAGTAATTTGATCTAATGTGTTCATTTTATTTATTCGTTAAAATATATTTAGTGTTCTAATTACTCTTTCTGTTGAATTTATTATCGTTGTATAAATTATATCTCTTGAAAATATTTGATAATTATTCGTGACAAATGAAGCTAGTAATAAGTAAGTGTGTCCTATCCTCAGTATATTTTCATAGCACCTACAAACTAATAAATAGTATATATATATATATATGTATTGAATATAGATTCAAAATTCTAAATTAAACTTTTTTATTGAACTATATTATTTCAATAGTTGACTCACCTACTTAATCAAACCTAATTAAGAATCCCGCAACACGAGATCACAGTCAACCTCTTAACTACACACATATATACGTACACATATTTACATTCATCATCTGCTCTTTGGTCCTTTTTTTTTTTTTTTTTTTTTTATTAATGGAGACTTATATCTATACGCCGACAATGTTGAATTCTAATATGTAATGGAAGATATATCAGCATTCGATCAATCAAAAGCTAACATATATTTTATACACTTTTTTTGAAAAATAAAAATAAAATAAAAGAAAATATCTAACACTAGTCCTAGTAATGTACTCTTGAACGGACACTACGAATAGACATGAAAAAACATATATCATCAACTCAAACAGAAAATACAGCTCAAGATCAAATGGGATGCTTCTTCTCTATACCCGTTTCACAGATGAACATATGTATATATACGTACAGATTTATACGTACACATATATATACATGATAAAGAATTAGTGTACTAATTAATTTTGATCGCATGGTTGGTACAGGACATGAAGAAATTGAAGTACGTACTAGCAAGGACACACAACTTTTAAGGTCCCTGTTTTCCCAAAAGAAATTTAAAGCTATATCTACACGTACATATACAAATACTATATATATGTGGTGTTAACAGGGCTGCTAGTCTGTTGTGAGGCACGAAGATGACAAGTCTTAGATGTATGTCTACTTGGACCATATATATATATATATATATATATATATACACACACGTATATGACGATGATCACAGATGAAGAGGAGGTTGTTGAGCCATAAATTTTTTGATACAAGCTAGAAGAGAAATTAAGAGAGGTGATGAATGATTGAATCAAGCCATGTGATCTTCGCAGATGTAGGTCCTCAGCTTAACCCTAAGGCTCTCCTTCGAGGAAATTTCGTTTTTTTTTAAAAAAAAAACTGAGATGGAAATATATATTTTATTAATAAAATAATACATACAAATATAATCTTTTGCTGAAGACACATAAAAATGTACAGTTTAATTCAAAATTACAAATTTTTTTTTTTTTTTTTTTTATAAAAAAGATACACTAATAATTTAAAATTATATTGTGATTAAACTAATATAATTTATTCATCTTAAAAAAAAAAGACCAAATCCAACATAGAATTGTGTATAAATACCAAGACCAGCTTACTACATACCTTCATCTAAAATAAGCCAACTCCATAACTAGCAAAAACTCCAAATCTAAATCAGAACCAGTAATGGGTATCCGGTTGCCATCATTGATTGCCAATGCAAAGCAAATCCTGACACTGCAGACCCGTCTCTCGAAAAATTATCAGACTGGTGTTCCGAAAGGGCACGTGGCAGTCTACGTCGGCGAGGAGCTCGAAAAGAAGAGGTTTGTGGTTCCAATATGTTACCTGAACCACCCTTCATTCCAGGACTTGCTTAGTAGGGCAGAGGAAGAGTTTGGGTTTAATCATCCAATGGGAGGCTTAACAATTCCTTGCCAAGAACATGTCTTCGTCAGTCTTTTTTCTCAGTTGCAAGGGTTATACTGAGATTAACTAATTTATATTTTGACATGAAATTTTCTCTTTATTTATTTATTTATTTTTTCTGTTTAGTGTGGAAGAATATTTCACTGAACAGATTCCCAAATGTAATTAATTAAATGGGTAGAGAAAGATTGATTTCATATCCCATGATGAGAATAATTCATGAGTAATGAATCACATTAACTATATATACGTAGCTTTCTGAAAATAGATTTGTGTACATCATCTAGTTTTTGTATCTTGGTTTTTTATAGTTCTTCTAAAAGAAATTATTTATAACTACAGGAATGTGGAAATTACTTTTTAGTTTGTTTATTTGATTTCCAAGACATAAAATTTAAGAGCTTAAGCTGACACAATGTTGAATTCTGGGACATAGATGCATACCATATCTATGAAAGGAACTAAAGCTAAATTAGAAAATAGGTAAATAATATACAGTGGTAAAAAAAAAGGTAGAGTTTGTACAAGGATAATTTTATCTTTTCAATTATAAGAAATTAAGGTTAGTGTTAGAAATAGAAAAACAAAAAAGTAAGAATAAAATCGGACTATCATTCTGTCGTTCAGACGATTACAATCTCTTATTTTTATAACTTATATATAAGCATGTGTTCAATGTAAAAAATCATCATTGTGTGTAAAAGAAAAACAGTTTGTGCATCACCCTCTAGAAACTAAGTTACAATTTTTGAAGTGCATGCAGAAGGTGGAACAAATTTTCTTCTAATTTTTGCAGAAATTTGAAATCCATACATTTATTAGAAAAAAATTCAAAGTTTATACATTTACCAGTTATATGATATATAAATATTAATTATAATACAATAGAAAAATAACTTTTAAACTATAATTCAAAAGAACATAACTCGTATTTAAACGTACATGAATACACGGATCATTAAGTTAAATAGGAATTGGTAGAAGATGGAGGAAAACAGAAGTTAGATATTATGGTGGAGAGTGCATTGAATTAAAATCAGTAAATAAAACCTGCAGAGCCAATTCCTTTGATTATTCATTGTAGGGGGGACTCACAAACATGTGGGGAGCTACGGCTGCAAAAGCTACCTGGCTTCTCAGAAAGATCATTTATTTCCATCTACCCTACAATAATTTTCCCTAATAAATAACCCTTACTATATATATATATATATATATACGTACATAGATATAAGTATATATGTATATACCCTATTTCTTTCTGCACAAAAGCTCTTCACATGGTTGTGTTTCTCTTCTTTTGCAAGACTCCTACCACAAGTACCCGTGAATTGCTGGTCCAGTCTAAGTCTCTGCTTCCAAAAAGAAATTTTGGCTCACATAAAAAATCAATCATTTATTTAAACTAAACGTTTTACCTTTGCATTGTATTTTAATTTTAAAAATATGTGTATCCGGAGGGCATTCTCTTTTTCTTTGTCATTTTTTTTTTGAAAAAAAAGAGAAAGTCATAATTGTTTGTGTAGAACTCTGACCCATGACCAGCCTTGGAATTGCCTTCTTCTTAGATCATGATTTGGAAAGGTTTAAGTGGGTCAAATGATAAGTCTAGTGCCCCATAAATTGGATGGATAAATAACATATATATATATAATATATATATATTATATACAGAGAGAGAGAGAGAGAGAGAGGGAGAGCGTTGATTGAGGTAAGCCATGTGAAGCTTTGTGAAGGTGGGTCTACTTCAAATTGCCAACTTTTCCAATCTGTGATGATACATATAGTCTCTTTTAGCTGTATTTATAATGGGAAAAAATGATGGAGATACCCACTATCTACAACTCTATAAATACCTTATAAAATCAGCCTTATTCCTCCAACTTCATCAACCTCAACCTTCACAAAAACGAGACTACTAATATAACCATCTTACAGTCTCCAAGATTCCAACTTTACATACACACATACATACATATATAATAATGGGTATCCGTTTGCCATCAGTGATACCTAACACAAGGAAAATTCTGAAGCTGGAGTCTCTTCTTTCCAGAAACCAAACAGAACATGTTCCAAAAGGCCATGTTGCAGTATATGTTGGAGAAGAAATGCAAAGAAAGCGGTTTGTTGTGCCGATTTCTTACTTGAACCATTCATCATTTGCAGACTTGCTCCGGAGAGCAGAAGAGGAGTTTGGATTCCATCATCCCATGGGGGGTTTGACCATTCCTTGCCCAGAAGATACCTTCGTTGATATCACCTCTAGGTTGACTTCTTGCTTATGAGGAGAAATTAATTTGAGATTACATAAAAAAAAAAAAATGAAAAGAAAAAGTTTTGGTCAATTTTTTTTTTATTTTTTTTTTCCTTATGTAAAGTTCTTATTGTTTTTCTTAATCTGTTCTCTGTTCTTTGTTTTGGGAGAACTTTGTGGTAAAATCCTTGTACAAAATTCTCCTCTTGTTTACAAGAGAATGATTTAAGTATAATGCTAATTTTCTCTATATCATTCTTCCCTTCTTTCTTAAGTTTATGTATCTGTAAGTTCTCCATAGCATCAATTTTCTTTGATGAGCACTCAGAAATTTACGATGAAGATATTTTTTAAGATTTATTTTTGAAGTCAACTATATTTATGCACATATTTATTGAGAAAGGTACAAAACTTACATATTTCTAGAATTATTATAATATAAAAAATAATTTTTTTTTTTTTTTTTTTTATTGTCATCTTTGCATTGCTAACCAATTTATATAATTTTATGAATGATATATTCCTACTATTACTTCGTAGCTAAAAAGATGGAAACTAATATTGCAGATACAAACTGTAACAATAATGGATCATAATCTTAAAATCTCTATATGATATTTATACAACCATTAATACATTTATAAGGAAAAAAAAAGGAAAAAGAATATCTAAAGCTTGCTCCTCTAAATTAATAAACTCTTAAGCTTGATTAGGACTCCTCCCGTGGCCACTGCCTTGTACTTTATTTCAACATCTCTACTGACTCAGCATGGATCGACGCAAGATCCGAGCTTCATCTATGTAATCACCATCCTTGCTCACTGTTCTGTTGCCAAGTTCATGGAATATGTGCCTTCAGATCCTTTATCCTGTTCTCGACAATCGGTAAATGGAATGAACAAGCCGTGGGGCAGGAATGTGCATCTTAGGTCATCAATTGAACTGAACAAAAGTTCATGGAAATACAGAACCCATGGCTTCAGAAGTTTCTGAGATTGGAAATAATAATTAATGTCATGCATCTAATCTAGAGACAGATTGCCAGTCCGAATATTGCGCTGCTGATGACTGATTCCTTTTCCCAATCGTGCTAGGGATGAATTCAACTCATCTGGTTTTCCACTGAAAGGAGAAGCAAGCTTTGGCTGAAACCACCTTCTTAGTGTGAGACCATTGATCCTGATCTTTCCATATGATTCATTTCCTTGGTAAGTTAGTCCCAACCTTCTCAGCATTGCTGCAATAGCCTGGCTAATTCTGGCAAAAAATGTATTCGCATAAATGGAAAGCACATAATTGACATGAGCACAGAAATCATTACTGAAATAAACACTTTTTAGTTTACGAACTATAAACTGGAAAATAAACGATCCCTAGAGTAAATAACTAGAAGGGGAAAATGAAGGTTGAATATTCTATTATGTGGTCACTCACCTTCCAGCAAGGTTGATTGCCTTCTCTCCTTCAGGAGATATAATCTGTGTCTGGTCTATTGGCAGTAAGAGAGTAATGTTTGGTAGCTTTGCACCTGAAAGAAATATGACAGCAAAAGATGACCAGGAGAAGTTAGTAAGTAGGTTAGATTTAGTAGCTTATCATCTGCCACCCTTCTGAAACTAATATGATTTATGGTTGTCATCACCGAATTGATTGGGCTTTATATAATAGCATGCAAGAGGGAAAATGAACTAAGAAAAAATAGATAAAGAGACTGAGCCAGATTTATTAGTACCAACAGAAAATATAACGATTTACTGTAAAATCAATGCTTTTTGCAGAGAATAATAGCAAATATCGAAAATATACATTCAGTTAACTAAGTCTAGGCTTATAAGAGAAGCACACACAACTATAATTACTGTTCAAAATGAGTTACTATAATCTTCCTGACAAGTTTATAACTACAGAGAGTACATACATAACATTTCTATTTATTCTCTCTCTCCCTAATATCTTTCAAAATTTCACTTTGAGCTTAGGTGTATGGTTTAGCTTAAGATAAAGAGTTACATAAGTTATATAAGCTTTTTACTAACTTAAAGTTATATGAACTTGTAAAAAATGTGGTTCAACTGTTTGATTAAGAATGTGCTTGTACCTTATTATTTAATTAATATAAATAAAAATATAATAAAAAATTTTAAAACTTAAAATATCAAATTTAGTGACAATATCTTTATATACTTTACAATCGAACACTTTTGTAAAGACTTGTAAAGGATTATGAACTACTCAACTTACAAGGTAACCTAGTCTCAAAAGCATTTAACATGACTGTCTGATTTTGAGAAATAAAGAGAGAGAGAGAGAGATATGAGAGAAATAAAAGAGAAACAGCAAGAAAAATAGGAGAAATAATTTTATTTTTCTCCTTTATTAATTATATCATAAAGATTTAGTCTTTTATGAACTATAAACAATTAAAGCAGCCACTATTATGGCCGAAATCAATGCATTGTTGTTAAGTAAATTCAAAATATTAACTTTAACTTTAACCTTAATTGATATTTGAAAAAAATTAATTTATTATTTTTATTATTTCTCTCATCTTTTTATCTTTAATGTTCTGAAAATACCCTCTCTTTTAGCTTCAACTTTGTCTCTAATGTTAAAATATAGTTTATTATTATTATTATATTATATATTTTTTTTTAACAGATTTTTTTTTTTCATATAGATATATATATATTAAAACAATTATATATATATGTTAATTATTCTATATATATATCTTTTTTTTTCTTAAGCAGTTTTCTACTACTTTTACCCTAATAAAATTAATTATTTTTATTATTATATATAGATATATATATTTTTTAAAAGCAGTTTTCTACTACTTCCACACGTAAAAATTAAATTTTCATGGATTGGCCCCTCTACACCACCAACGCAGCCGCTGCCAGACATTGTAATCGTGTTGCTACAATAACGCCTTCTTCTTCCATTTCTCCTTTTCCAGATCAAAACTCATCTGGAGAACGAGAGACCTACAAGTTCTTATTTTGACCTCAAGCGGATTAAAGCGGAGCCCGAGCAGAGCTTCCTAGAGGTAGTTCTTTCCGGCTGGTTAGCCGAGGTGAATGAGGAAGAGACCTCTAGGGTGTTCATTCTTGGCCGCTATTGCTTGAGAAAAAAAGATAAGGGGAACAGGGGAACTAGTTTGGTTCAAAATGTTGGCTGAACAGATTCGAATCGGATAAGTTAGTGAACCTAATTGGGTATGTGTTGTTTGGTCCTGTTCAATAACTGAACCAGTTTTAGAGTTCACTTTTTTATCTGAACCTGAAATCTTTTGTTCTTCATCACGCGGAAGAGGGGTTAGCTAGCCGTCACGTGCAGCCCCTTGAACAGTCGGCCTCGCATCTTTCAGGAATGCCTCCGCCAGGTGTGCTAAGCTTTCTTCAGTTCGGTCGACAGATTTGCCACAAAGCAAATCCAGAATCATGCTGAACTGCCACCGCGATTCTTCCATGAATGCGGTGAGTTTCAGATCAATCTCCTTCGCGATGATCACTTCTAGATTCTCCGGCTCTGATACCACCTTGTCAAAAGCATTTGACATGGCCGTCTGATCTTGAGAAGGAGAGAGAAAGAGAGTAGAAAGAAATAGAAGAGAAACAAATAGGGAAATCTGAAAAATAATTTTATTTTTCTCCTTAGTTGATCAACATAAAAATCGAGCATTTTATAGATTATAAGCAATTAAAACAGCCATTATCATGGCTGAAATCAATGCAGCGGTGGCTGCTGTGAAGTAAATTCAAAACATTAATTCTAACCTTAACCCTAATTGATACTCGTAAAAAATTAATTTACTATTTTTATTATTTTTTTCTTTTTTCACTCTTAATATCCTGACACCTACTTGTATTATCTTCATTACTGCCAAACATATCTACTATAAATTAATGCAACTGAATCTCATAGTAATATTCACACAAAACCAGATGTCAAATTAAAATTTAAGAAAATTTGAGATAATATTACCAGCAGCTAGCCGGTGCTTCAGACCTTTGAGAACAGTTAAAATATATACCTGCCAAGTTTTCCAAATGATATTAGTAAATGATCACTAATTGCTGTAGGAAGTTATTTGGATCAAAACCAGAGAGAGATAGATATAGATAGGCAGAGTGTGTGTATATGATGCTCTGAGACCAAGTAACGCTGCCTCGGCATCTTTAGGACCCAAACTATTGTCACTATATGTAGAAATATGAATGGATTTAAAGATGAACTTATGCAAAATAGGAACATCCTTAATTTGGAAATATTTCAATAATAAAAAATATTATGTTATTATATTGTTTATATATCATTACGATATCCTTATACTTATTAATGGTATAAGTTTATTATTTCCTATAAGTTAGAATCTTATTTAATCATTCTCTATTTTAGATTATTTTAATTAATTAGCTTATTTTCCTGTTTAGTAGAATGCTTAGATAGACTTAAGAAGTCCTATTTTCACTATAATCTAGTACCTATAAACAGAATGCCCGAGCTTAGTTATTTAGTAGATTATTCATATGATCAATATATAAATAATGAGTTATCAATTTAATTATTGAGATCCAAGATCTGTAGTCTTGATTTCTAATATGTTTCATCTAAGTTTTGTGCTCAAGTCCTTGCTGGTCTACATCATGAACTCTCTTTTAGTGATACTCCAATCCTGTACCAGAAAATTCATATTTGGAGAAACCAGAAGTCATGTGGTTTTGCAATATATTCTACTATTTAAGACTTCAAATTAAGTAACCTGACAACTTTCTTAGTAATAGTAAGATAGAAAATTTATAAAAGAATAACCATCACCACAGTAACAGTATCAAATGGTGATTGAGGAACAAACTAACCTCAGCAGTATAAATATACAAATTTCTTGCATCAACTACAATTGGACTTTCTTTGAAGGATGCACATTTAACAATTCCAAGAGAAGCAGCTTCCTGTAGAGATGTAAGAATATCACATGAATTCCCACCATATCTCATTACAGAAACTCAAAAGAATTTAAGAATTAATTGCAGCTGTGCACTGACCTCAAGTAAAGAAAAAGCTCGAGGATCATACTCTCCAAATCCATCAACTAGTGAACAAAGGTTAAAACGTCTTGATGAATCAGCACTGATTCCCAAGTTCTCAATCAGTCTCTTCTTCAATAAAGCATCATAAGGGAGCCGCAAGCATCCTAGAACTTGTGAAACAACTTCCACTGTAGGTATTGTACCACCTATGATTGTATCACGATAAACCATCAAGGCTAGCGATGTCCTGATTAAAAGCAAGGAAGCTAGAAGCATTGAGAAATATTTTCCATGTTTGATTAACCAATCGCATGTAAGGAAAATGAAATGTGAAACTAAGCTCAAGTTACTGAACCAAGATATTTTTTCATTTCTAAGAAAGAGCTAACCAAGTTAGACATTGGGATTTAGATTCAATAGACAAAGTAGGGGATAAAACTAGAAGGTCATAAACCTTTTGGTAATAACTGCGTAAATCAAGCTCAGATATCGTGTTTTGGAGCATTTATGTACCATTTCACCCTAAGCACCACTAGCTCAATAATTTTCTTGATAAAGCAATTATCTTTACACTTGGATTTTTTTAAATAAAAAAATTGACTTAAACTCTTATATAAAACTCAATATCACATTTTTCATAAAATGGTATTAATATATCACAACTTTTACCGCTCAGCTCCATAATTTTCTCATAAAAGCTATGAATTATAAATATAAATCACGATCGAATACCCATAGGGTTCAAGATTGCACCACTGAAGTCACGAGGCTAGTGAGTGTTCTAATACTATTTACCAGACCTCAACCCAAAACACCACTCAGCCAATAAATTTTAAACCAAGATCACTAAATTTTAAGACCCCAAGCCCAAGTTATTGATAATAAGTGATTTGAGTTCTTATATAAAATTTAACAATCGTATATCTTTATGTAAAATTGAGATATCACAATATGAATGCATTATCGAGAAGATGATTAAGAAAAAAATGTTCTTGTCTATTTTATCAATGAGTTTAAACTATGACACCTACAAATTGCTAGTAATAGAAAGTTCCAGTACAACAATTGTAAAAAAAACAAACAGAATACCATTCATTTTCAATTTGCGGCCGTCCTGAGCTGAAAGCTACAACAGGCTCACCAAAAATACAAGCCTTCTCAAACCTCCGCAAGCACATTCCTTCTCAGAAGATCAGATTAAAGGATTATTAGAATCATTGGAGCTGAAACATTGCCATCAAAATGCAGTACTATGTGCCAAAACATGAGGTTTCAGCTGGGAAATACAGAAAACTTTACAGAATACAGCTCATAGAAAATCAAAGCCAGATAATAAAAGCTATCAAGTTCGATAGATAAAATGATTCTTAAATGAAAAGTTGCATGTGGAAATTGGGTCTCCAACTAGATTTTAAAGAACACTTCCATATGTGATAAAGCAATAGTTAAGCAACTTTCAATGCTTACCAACTATAGATCTACATGTAACAAGATTTGGTGCAATTCCATCTTCTTTGGCTTGAGAAAGGAACATGAGACCCATTTCTAGATCATCCTTCCTAGAATTGAAATTGAGGCATCTAACTGTCAATTATTCTTCATGGGTTGTAGGTCAAAAGAAAGTTAATAATTGGATCGAAGTGAACTTACTTTTCACTTGCTGCCAAGAGAACAGAATATGTGACAGTGTTAGGGCATAAGCCTAACTTCTTCATCTCAGAAAGAATTTCCATAGCCATAGGCAGCTGTTCCCCATCACCTGTAGTAGAACTTATTATGTTCTTAATCCAATTATATTATCATATAATCACATAAAGAGAACGTACAAGAAAAGAATACTTTCAGATTTATTAACCCTGTAGAATTCAATCCATATTGTAGAACCAAGTTCAGCCGTGAAATAATTTGAAAAATAAGCAATAAAAGCCAACTTACACAAGGCAGTGATCAAAGCATTCATAGTTGAAACTGTTGGTTTCAGTTTGATAGACTTGATGTTTTCATATAGCTCCAGGGCCTTCTGCCAGTTTTTGGCCTAAAGCAAAACAAAAGAATACTTTACCACTGTTGCAGTTTCCAAAGAATCATAAATTTCATACGTAAACTAACCTTGAACCAATCTCCACGAGTATGATTTCTAGAGCACAAATTTAATCCTTAAATAAACTGTGACTTCTTTAATTCTGTTAAGATCATTTGTATTGTTTGTCATTTTGAAAAGGTCTCGATGTATCTTTATGTACACGAATCACATGTACCAAACTTAAAATTTTATCTACAAGGCATACATGTTGCCACTTCTTCATGGCCCCAAATAAGAATCTTTTGCAAAAATGTAACAGGGATCAGACACTGTTCCTAATAGAAATAACAAATTAAGGAGAGAAATAGTGCATTTAGAACTTGATAGAGAGAGAGGGAGCAACATCTTACTTATACTTAAACCAGGATAGAGGGCGCAACATCTTACTTATACCTTAACCAGGATAGAGGGAGCAGCCTCTTACTTATACCTAAACCAGGATAGGAGTAACATCTTACTTATACCTAAACTAGGTCCTATGTAATGTGTGTCTAAGCTGGAAACACAAGAGCCAAATTCTTTTAATCTGAAGTAAATCACAATAATATATACCTTGAACAATCTTTTTATCTAAATGGATGTCGAAGTATGGAAATGCAAACTCAATTTAAAGGTCTCAATTTAAAAGGTTTAGTAACATCTCATTGTCATTGCAAGACAGCAATATGAAACCTGAGATATCAAAAGAAAAGTTATCTGGGTTGAAGAGACATACATTGCTACATGCTCCCATCAATGAGCTATACGATACAATTCCAAGATGTATTCCTTGAGTCTTGTTATCTTGTAAGATATGAAAAGCACAATCCAACTTTCCAGCATGTCCGGCAACATCTATTAGTGCACTAAGAAAAACCTGCGTGGGCCATACAATAAAAGGATTCCTTCATGTTGTGCAAGTAAAATGACACACCCAATGGAAAGACTGCAAAACTAATTGGAGGACATTGCTTCCCCAATCCTCTGATACACACACCCAAGACATCCTCAAAACCCCACAACAGTCCTAGATGTAACATTCTTCCACCAAAAAGAATCCTAATGGTAACACCAACAATTCAAATTACAGAAGAGTAAATATGCAACTTGAAAAATGACATTCAAAAACAAAGGTACCTCATCAGGAACAACTCCTTTCTTTTTCATGTCATTGTACACGCTACATGCAAACTCCCAATCACCAGTCTGGCTGCAACAATTTAAAGCAATTGTATATACCTCCGGACTTCCTTTAATGTTATATTCATGGATCATCTTGTATGTTTCTTTTGCTCGATCAACCTAAGACAATGATTATTCTCCATTATATAGGAAAAATATGAAAATTGATATCATAAAAAACATAGGAGAAAATAATACAAGCACCTGACCAGCATTGGAGCATGCCTTCATTAATGCACCAACAGTGATATGATCAGGATCTATAGGCTGTGTTTCAGCCATCATTTCTGCTAACACATCGAAAGCTCGATCCACTGCCCCTGACTCACCACATGCAGTTATAAGTGCATTAAATACAACTCTGTCTGGCTTCACATTCTACTGCATAAAACATCTAATCAGTGTAAAGATTTTTGAGATTGGAGTACAGCAATAACCAAATACACAACTAGAACTTTGCTTTGGATAATTATTGAGAAGAAATATTACAAGACTTGATTGATTGAAATAAATTATGATGAGTTGAAAAATTTTTCCGCATGCATACCTTAGCCCTCATAATTCCATAAGCACCAAAAGCCTTAGCCACTTGTCCTGCTCTGGCACAACCATCAATAAGTGCCCCATATGTGTGAACATTTGGTTCAACTCCAGAATTAACCATCTCATGGAAAACCTATGAGGACATGTTACACTTAGGATAATTATATGTCCATCCAAACCAAATTTAATATAAAAAGAAAATTACCAAAATCATTTAGCAATAAGTTCTCATTAAAATGAAAAACTGCTCTAATTTTTACCAGTTTTCTTTTATGCTCACTACAATGATCTTTTCCGAAGAAAAGAAAAGAAAAAAGTAGTTAAATTTCCTGTAAGAAAATGCTTTTATAGGAATAAAACTCAGAAAGAGGTATATAAAAATATCTACAACCGAATCA
>NW_019014655.1:1548969-1574441 GCF_000150535.2 Carica papaya | reverse complement strand
CCTTAATGAACGCAATTAGTATTTATTGCAATCGGGTTTTTGATGCAGACACTGCACACAGCCTTCGAAAACGCTCCAAAAGATCGTAATGGGAAAATCTCAAAGGACTATTTACGTGTTGTGCTGGATCAAGTGGCTCCATCAGCTGGGTTACCTCCAATTGGTGCAGTTGAGGAGGTATTGTTTCGAGACCTATCTTTGATCCAACCAATATCCATTTAAGTTTACGCTTAACTGGTTTTGCCTGTCCTGGATACTGATCAGAATCTCTATTTTTGTATTAACATTCTATAGATGGACAAAATTATCGAGGATGTGCTGAAAATTACAAACGCGGATGATGGAAAGATGGTTAAAGAAGACGAATTCAAGAAACTCTTGACTGAAATCTTGGGAAGCATCATGTTGCAGCTAGAGAGCAATCCCATCTTGGTGTCTTCTAATTCGGTTGTGCACGAGCCACTTGCCTCATCTTCTACGCTACTGCAGCCGTCTTCCTAGTTTACTAATAACATATATATGGTAACTGTCTATGATATATCAAGTAAACAAAAAGTAAGTAAAATAAATTAATTTTGGCCAAAAAGTTATCTTTTGCATAAGATATGTATTATCAGTTCATCGATTATGCCAATGGCATATAACTGCCGTATGTATATTATCTTTTTATAGAATCAAATATCCGGAATCGTCATCATAGACCATATTCAACTACTAATAATTTGAATGACATCTTTACAAAGATTTTATTTTAATGGTTTTGACTGATAGAAGACTGATAAATTTGAAAAAGGACAGAACTTTTTAAGGTCCATCACCTTTCTCTTGAAGAGAAGAGTTGGGAAAGTCCTTGGTTCCCCAACAAGCCTTGGCCAATCTCATTGCATCATACTCTCCTTCAACCCAATCAAGCCCTTGTTTAGGTAAAGTCAAGCTGAAACCATAATAAACAATACAAGCAAAAAAAGATCCTACCCAGAAAACCCAATGACCTTTCCATAGTAATCCACCTTGCAATATGGCAGCACCAAAGCACTTTGCTGGATTTAAGCCGGCACCCGCATAGGCAGTCTGGCCCGTGACTGTAATCGATACAAACACAGCAAGTGCCATTGCTCCCGCAATTTGAGCACATACTTTTGATACGCCAAGCTCCTTGGACCTCCTCTTGTCGAAAGCTACATTTACTGCTACGAAAAGTACTAAGAATGTGCAAGAAAACTCTAGCATCAATGCAACTCCTAGGTGTAACCCAGTTGATCCATGTCCCTTAATGCTGCAGCCTCCTAAAGAGAATTTAGTAGCAGAATCATGGTTCATCACACTCTTGATTATGATGAAACTTATGATAGAGCCTAAACATTGTGCTAAGAAATAGAAGGCAGCACGAGTTATTGTTATGATGCCTTTGAGGGTGGCAATGAATGTGAAGACTGGGTTCATATGGCCGCCTGAGATAGGAATTGTCGCCATGAGGAAGAAAAAGAGGATGACAAAGACGACAATTGGAACGAGAAGCTTTGATTCTACCTCGTGAAAGTTTAGACACGCGACAATAGAAATAGTCAATGTAAATAATAGACATGTTGTTCCTACTAATTCAGTGATTGCTGCTCCCCACATCTGTAAAAATTAAATTAAATTTTTATAAATTAACAAAATTTTATAGAAAAAAAAAAACATACGAATCATTTAATTTATAAATTATATATTATTTAACAAAATTATAAAATCAACTATAAGAGTTTAAACTTTAATTTCATATGATTAATTAATTGTAATTAAATTATTTATAAATGAACAATAATGATTACCTCTTGAGAGAAAAATTCATGAGCACCAATGGAAGCCAAAAAACTATTGTTCTTAGATATTCTTGTTGGACTTGTTTTATCATAATTCTCAATTGAAGTAGATAAAGCACTATGAGTGGATCGATCAGAGGAGACAATGACTGACTCCATGGTGTCTAAGAACTTATGAATGTAGAGCTGGCTAGAATGCAAGAAAATGAGCTTTCTGTTCATATATATGTATATATATATATATATATATTCATGGCACTGCTTAGCAGAGTAAATTTAAATAACACTGATAAAATAAAAGATTACTAATTATTTTTTAAAAATAAATTTTTGAAGAAAAAATCCAAAAGACAGCTAATAAATGTTTATAGGGATTATCTAGTGGTAGCTGAGAAAGAGTTGTTTGGCAGTGAAGTGAATCAGCATGTTCATCAACTAGAAAATATATATATATATATATGTGCGTGTGTATATGCTCTGTTATATACCGTATATTGTTTTATTAGTCTAAGATATGGGAATTTCTAAGAGATAATACCCAACTAATCTTTACTCAAATCATTAACTAAGAAATAATAGAAAAACAAACAATATTATCTTGAGAATTTTCTGAACATATACCTTATATATACATATACAAATGTAAGATATGCTGCATATAATTGCAATGAAAACATATATATACTGATGAACATTTTGCATTTATTCCATCAGACGATGAAACCAAGGCATGTTTGGTTAGAGACCCAACATTAGCATTTGCAGGATCGATACAAACCTACAAAACCTACCTTACTTTAACAGCATTAATATATATATATATATATATATATATATAATATAACAGTACACCATAATAATTACCCATCAACATGCTCCTTAATTTAATCTCCACCGTGAAAATGTTCACGAGGAATCATCTTTATATATAATGCAAAAGCTACACAAGCTATAACTGGGCCTGCCCAAAAGACCCAATGTCCACTCCATAGATGGCCTCCTCTTATCAGCGCTGGGCCCAAACATCTCGCCGGGTTCATCCCAACCCCGGCATAGCCCTTTGTTGCAGTCACTGTCGTGGATACAAACACGATTAAGCCCACAACCACTCCGATTACAAGGCAAACCATGAACCGGCCCAAGGCCTTGGCTTGACGATAATCGAAGGCAACCCATATCGACGCAAAGAGAAACACAAATGTACAAATTATCTCGAGCCAAAGGGCCTGGCCTGTCTCAAGCCCGATCACTACTGGTCCGTGTCGGCCAGGAACGACAACAGTGAGCGTGCAACCTCCGAGTGAAAATGTTTGTTGAATGGTGCTGTTTACCACAGCTTTTAGGGCCAATGCACCTAGAATGCCACCAATACATTGGGCCAGAATGTAGACGATAGCCCGAGAGACCGAAATGAGGCCCGTTAGAACAGCGGCAACGGTTACAATAGGGTTGATGTGGCCGCCGGAGATCGGAGAGGTAGCGAGGAGGAGAATTGTGACGGTGATGGCAACAAGAAATGACATTATAAGGTGTGGAGTCTTGGTTTGAGTCTCATAGGAAGATATGACTATTGTGTCCATTGCAAAAACAAGAACTGCTGTGCCCAGAAGCTCTGCCAAAGACGCTCTCCATACCTAAAATTATTATGTTAAATAAGAAATTATGTATATATATATATATATATAAAAATGAAGCTAAAAACACACTGACTCTAAACCTTCAAGAAAATAGGTCTTTGAAGCCCAAGACTCCTGTCAATGTAGTTGGAGTTTTCTTCTTCCCTTTCTCTGTATTCCTTTGCTGAGCCCTGTAAAATATTTGTTTCAAAAGAACAGTTTAGAAAATCTTAAATTAATTTCTCAAAAAAAAAAAAAAGAGAATTATTGCCTGTTCAAAATTATTCCTTCAATTTTCACTTTCTTTACAACCCTTAGAATTGAGGATCTCAACTCTACATAACCTAATATATTTTGATATTCAATTTTTAGCATATGTAATTAGAAATTTTTTCATCAATTTTGCATAATTTCAAATGCATTCTTGGATTTTACATTAAATCCTTAAAATCTTAAAAAGGTGAACTTAATCATAATTTTATATGTAATTAGAACAATACCCTCATAATTTTTTCATCAATTTTGACACATTTTCATTAAAAAATAATAATTTTTTTTTTTGTCATTTTAATACAATTTAGAACTTTTCTAAATTACCCTAAGCATGAATTTAACAATCTTTTTTTAAAATTTATTGAAATATATATATATATATTATAGGGTATAAATGGAAGTAAGTACTTACATTGGTGTAGAGGCAACTGGTTGAATTCTGGTGGCAGAATAGGGATTCTCTTCATCTTCAACCACAATGGCTCCTCCATTTCTAGCCATGTCTCCACCTTACCTCTTTCTTCTCTCTTCATTTATAGACACAAGCTTAAGCAAGTTGTGTCAGTTGCAGTCTCACATGCCTCTAATAAATTTCTATTTAATACCAAGTACCTTACTTAATTTTAAAAGGAAAAAATCCAGTATCACCCATTTCATTTAAGCTACATACCTAATTTTTTTATTGTATTTACCCAATTTAGCTTTGCTCATTAGAAGAATATTGGTTAAAACAAATTTTTTCATAGTCCATTTCAAAAATAGAAATTCAAAAACTATAAAATAAGGTCACTGTTTGTATATACGTGATAATAAAATACCCGATTTCTAATAACAATTATAGAGTAATTTTTTGTAATATAAAATATTTAATGGAGAATCAACAATTACATAATCACTCTATTAACCAACAGTAAAGTGATTATGCTAATATTATGAGAGCAGATAAATATCAGTTTTTGCACATTCTTAATATTATTATGCTTATGAATTATCAACATTTAGAACAAACTTTAAATTACTTATTTATGTTAGTGATTATAATATGATTTAATTTTATGGGTATATTATTATTATTATTATTATTATTATGTAAAATGCAAGAAGTGTACAAGTCTGGTATTAATTGGGCTGATAAATTAGAAGTGAAATAAATGTGGGAGTTTTAAGTCTGCGTCACTGCATTTAGGTGGCCATCAGAAAGTGTCTTGAGAACGGCGAGACATGTTATTTAATTTTCTGGGTGAGATGACTCTCCATCAATTAATGAGTTTGTTTCGTTCTTGGGAGAGTTGACTTCATTAACACAACTATAACTATAACTATATATATATATATAGTTATATATATCAAGGACGTAGTAGGTTTGAAATCGTTCTTGGGCTGTAAGCGCGACATGCACTGAGTAAGGCCCGAGATTCAAACCAATTCGAACAGTAATGTGACGATCCAGTCAACCACATTTTTGAGAAAATGCTCGGCGGAACAAATTCCTACACACCATTTTGAAAAAGTGTGCGAGCTCATCAGACATAACTTCTCTCTAGTGAACATGTCTAAGAACTTATGGAACACAAGTGGGTTCAACTGAATTAGGTAGAAGATGAGTGGCACTGGTTTGATTTAGACCGTATGGTTTAAAATTTTTGGTTTCAGACAAGGTAATCATGTGATGCAAAAAGATTAGAGGTAGTGGGATAAAGGTTGTAATAGACTGAGTTGGGTGAGGAATAGCTAAGGATATCGTGGGTGGGCAAGGTGGTTGGGGGAAGAACCAGTAAGTGGCAAATGAGGTGAATTGAGTAATAGAATACGTATCCTCGTAAAAAGGAGTTAATATTGACGTCGATTAGGGTTATAGCAAAATGAGTAATAGAATACGCATTATTTTATGAACTACTAATAGTTGTGAATCTGTAAACAAAAGAGTCAATTAAAGAAAATAAAATGTCAAATATTGGAAGATAAATTAAATAAAGCATTTTCAATAAACCAAATATGTTCGGAAATATAAATTTTTAGAGTTTTCTAATCTACACGAAAAATAAGCAATTTGGTCAAACAAGTAACCGAGAAAAACATAAGGTGAGGATTTTTTGCTCTAATTTATGAGAAGAATATTGTTTGAGCTACGAAAAACATAAACAACCAAAAACACGGCGCTATAATTTGATATTTGATCAAATAGTTTTTGATGTAGAGAGAAGAAGCTGAGAATAAAAGCAGAAAGACGATTAATTAAGTAAACAATTGTTTGAAAGGTATAAGATCAATACTTATATCATTTTTTTTTTTTTCAAAATTCGGTTTTATTTGATTAATTAGATAAAAATTATATAATAATAATGATATAACGATAATTAGATTCGGGGTCAGGTCTCCCGATTCTTTTTTTTTTCTCTTCTTCATGCCCAGCCTTTTTGTAGTAGAGAGAGTACCAGAAAGTTTGGTCTTTCCTTATATTAAACACCAGCTACTTGTTTTAATGTTGAATCATTTAGTTAATATAATTTGTTGTATCTAACCCTAATTTATACTAGAAATGCTCTCTTTATACTCATTGGTTTAATATAATAAATTTGTCCGTATGACTTTCGGTCACGTAATTTTTTATTCATATTAAAGAATTTTTCACGTAAATTTAATGTATTTTTTTTGTTTATTGATGACTGATAAGTAAATTTTATTGACTATCATTGTGAAAGATTGATTTTAATAGTTTACAGACAATTTTATGTTTAAGCTTGCCTAAGAGATCCTGGTGTATGTGTATATATATAAGAAATAATTATATATACCTTCTGTTGACAGTTAAGCCGCACCAGGAAATTCTGCTCCCTTATGGTTTAACTTAGTTCAGCCTTGAAACCAATGAGCATGTACAAGAAACTCTAGCTGTTTGGAGAATTTTTATGATATACATCAATATGACCCACATTCAATATATACACATATATATATATATGATGTATTGTATGTATCTGTATGCTATATGCAAACTTATACGGTCGGGTTGATTCTAGTTCTATATATTATTGTCTTATATTTAAGGAAAGAATGTCATGGTTATCTCTGTAATACCCAATAATTTATTTTATTTTTATTTTTTAAAAAATAATTATTTATTTATTTTATTTTAATTTAACGAAAAAAAAAGGTAAAAATTTGTTAATGATTAAATTGAAAATAATTTTGAAAAAAATGAGTGAAAATTTAAGTTCTGAGAGTATTTTTTAAAGAAAAATCAGAAATCGGAGATCAAAACGCAATTTAAAAAAATAGTGTTACGTCAAATGCTCGGTCAGTAGCCCCGACCAACCAGGATGTGCCATGTGGCAGAGACACTGACACGGAAGGTCACGCGGGGAGGAGCCATGTGGGCGATTCGGGTACGCGCAATCGAACAGTTGAGATCTGTTCCTGCCCACACAAACGGTCCAGATTGAAATCGCGCACGGATAGTCCAGATTGAAATCGCGCACGGATAGTCCAGATTGAATCACGCACAGACGGCCCAGATTGAATCGCGCACGGATGGCCCAGATTGAATCGTGATGAACGGTCCAGATTCACTCTCTATTTAATCGCGATCAGACGGTCCATGTCAAAAGCGATAGACATATCATATCAAAAGCAGATGGGTATAAATAACCTCATCCGCACCTAAACCCTAACTTTAACCGCCAAAACCCCTCGCTGGAGAAGACAGCCCAGCCGCCGAGGAGCCAACCGCCGCCACTTGCCGCAGCACCGAAGTAATTTTCGACCGCCAAACAAGGTAAAAATTTCATCATTTGCTCATAATTTAATTTTAAACACGCCCATGACCAAATCACAGCAAAAAGACCGACCGATTGGCCGAAAAACACTGGCAAAGTCCGGCGGCGCCGCTGTAGGGTATTTCAAAAAACACTTCCAATGAGGCACTTCTCGATTTCCGTTCGATGTGATTTTTTCACCGTTGTGATCACCGTTTCCTTCTCTACAAGTTGAACAGAGCAAAACACCTAACCGCAACGTGAGTCGAAGGAGCCGCCGCACCGGAAAGTCTCGCCGCCGGTGAGTTTCAATTTTCTACATTTTTTCGGCCAACCGAGGGCCTTAAGTGTGTTTTCTCGCAGGAACTTATGCAAATTTAGCTGAATTCAGCCTAAAACGGCTGAAAATAGCCAACTCTAGGCCCTGTGACTGATTTTTAGGTTATTTGGGACATTTGTAGGTACTGTAAACGCGTTTCAGTTCCCGAAAAAAAATTTATGGACCCCAGGGACCGCCCGTAGATGCAGTAAACCATTTAGTTTTTTGGTATCAATCAAGTAAGGACCCCTCACCCTATTTCCTATCATGAAATTGAAGTTTGACTAAATGATAATACTATATTTTGTACAAATTAAATAGATGAACATAATTAATTACGGCTTGCTAATGGAACCCGAACCGGACATTGTTCTTTGTTGATTTCTATTGATTGATCTTGCAGGCTAAAGCATGATAGTTTCTAGTTTATCTATTTTATGGTTTAAATGCATATATAATATGATTGCATTGCCGGATGCATGTTTATTTGTTTATATAATTACGTTTGATTTGGTAACGGAGACTAAGGAAAAACAGGAAAAGGGTGTGATCTAATACACAGATAAGATGACAGCCTCACTAGATGTCCTAGGAGATGATGGACAGACCGGGTTCATAGGGAACCCTACCACGAATGTTGTCCCATACCGGATGGGGTATAGAGACTTGGTAATTTAGTGCTCATACCGAACGGGATATAGGGACGGCCCGTTTCACCCTCATATCGGACGGGGTATTGAGATTTAATATCTTGACACTCATACCGGATGGGGTATGGGGACGGCTCTGTAATTAAGATTGTTAAGGAAAATGGGTCACGTGTAGCAGGAACACCCATATGGATCCCCATGGATACTAGTAGGCTGGTGAAACGAGAGACAGTTATGATTTAATTTATTGTTAATGAATGTGAATTTATGATATGTTCTATGTTGCTGATCGTGCATGAAGTTGTGATCTGTATGATATTATTGCTTCTATAATTTGTTTTCATAAATTCCCAATGGTAAGTGAAGGGTAAATGATTTTATTTTTAATAAATGTATTAGTTTAAATTTAGTGCTCTATTAGTTGTTTTTTATTTTCTACTAACCTTTGCTTCTGTGCCGGTAATATAGTATGATGTCCTTACTAGACTAGTGTAGCTCATCCTTTATTTAACCATTTCAGATCAAGAGGACCTGGTTCCAGAGCTCGATCCGTAAGAAGATTACAAGTAGGTGCTAGATACTTTATATTTTTCTTTACTTTTCTCATTTCTCGTGTTTCCTTTAGAGAATTCATTTCGTAATATTTAGTACTTCTAAGTTATTGTGTAAGGGATGTTAATCTTAACCTTTTATTTTGCTTCCGTACTTAGTTATTATATATACTTCCTTTTGGATTTTCGGGGTCGTTACAGTTGGTATCAGAATTGTGTTCCTCGGACCCGTCCCTTACACAATAATACTTAGAGAAATACCAAACCAATGAATTATCACTCAACCATTCCTTATGAAATGCAGGTACAGAGAGATGAGGAGAGGACGACCCCACTAAACCGAGCAGCCGGGGATGGTTCGCTTAGAGAAGATGTTGACAGGATATTTAAGATTCTGGAGAGACTCATTGCTGCCCAGCAGGGCCGAGAGGAGAGGAAGGAGCCACTGACCCTCCCTCGCTACTACAGGTTGAGTCACCACTATAGTGAGAGGATCTTGAGTCACCCCAGTACGACCCTACTCCTCCATAGTATCACCCGGCACCACGGCAGTATGATCCGGTGCCCCAGCCACGGTACCGCCACAGTATAATTCGGTGCCCTTATCGTATCAGCAAGTACCACCACAGGGCCCCCCAGTCTATTCTCAGCCTGCCCCAGTCCCTTTTCCATAGGACCCAATTCCTCTCACGATTGACCCGGACTACATAGAGAGATACAAGAGACTAAAGCCATATACTTTTGTACGAGGATCCTCTATTGAAGATGTCAAATACTGGTTGGCAGAGACAGAGAAAGCCTTCAAGACCCTAGGGGTGACTTCTGAATAGAAGGTTACCCTTAGTACCTACATGCTAGTGGGAGAAGCAAACCACTGGTGGGAACTCAAACAGACCACCCTGCTTGTTCTAGTTACTTGGGAACAGTTCCTAGCAGTCTTTCATGCAGAGTACCTCCCAGAGCATCTCCGATATCTGAAGGAGATGGAGTTCGTCCAGTTGGTCCAGGGGAACATGACTGTGTTAGAATATGCTCGTAAGTTCCTGAAGTTGGACCGATACTCCCCTGAGACATTGTTGGATGAGGGCAGGAAGGCTAAGAGGTTCTACTTGGGCCTCCACCCAGAGATCAGGCAGCATTTATTCGTGTTGGAGCTCAAGACTTATTCGGCCGTTCTGGCCAAAGAACAACTAGTGGAGAGGAGCTTCCACAATCTCCTTTAAGCAGCAGGGAACCTTAGACCCTCAACCCCACCCCGCAGACCAGCACCTACTGCGTCTATCTAATAGAACAAGAGACCCAGGCCGGTGATCCAGGCTCCAGTGGCAGGACGTGGTAAGATCTGTCAGCATTGCGGCAGTGATCATGGGGACCGGCCCTGTTACCGCCTCAACAACACCTGTCGCATATGTGGTAGTGTCCAACATTATGTGAGAGAGTGTCCAAGGAACCAGAATCATGACAGACCTCCTATCCAGGGCAGGACTTACAATCTCACCCAACAAAATGATGAAGCCAACCCGAACGTGGTACAAGGTATGTACATTATCTATAACTCTTTTGCTCATGTTTTGATTGATACTGATGCATTACATTCATTTGTTTCACCTATTTTTGCATCAAAATTTAATGTATTACCTAATAAACTTAATTCTATGTTGTTTGTGTCTACTGCTGGGAGTATGACACTATTGGAAGAAGTTGTCTACAGGGCTTATGTCATAGAGATAGCAGATAGGAAATTGAGTATGGACCTAATAGAATTAGACACTCAGGATTTTGATGTAATTTTAGGAATGAATTGGCTAGCAGCGTATCACGTTACCATAGATTATTTTAGTAAGAAGGTTGTATTCAATCCTCCTAATGAGGACCATTTATAAATTAATAAAATTATTTAGTACTTATTCCTTGATGACAAGTTTTCTTATATGTCGAGTACTTTAACCGTACTGTTTTCTCTAACTAGGCAAACCAAAGAAAAAGAATTGTATTCAAGAGATCCGGTAGTCCGAGACTTCTCAGATGTATTTCCGGATAAATTACCTAGACTGCCAGTGGACAGAGAAGTCGAATTCACCATAGACCTATAGCTAGGCACCCAACCTATTTCGGTTGCTCCTTACCGCATGAGCCACGTTGAGATGGAAGAACTGAGGAAACAAATCACTAAATTGCAGGGCTGTGGTTTTATTAGACATAGTGTGTCCCCTAGGGTGCCGGAGTCACTTTTGCCAGAAAGGGAGATGAAACGTTGAGGCTATATATTGATTACAGAGGATTGAACAGAGTCACAATCAAGAACAAGTATCCCCTTCCCAGGATTGATGACCTCTTCGATCAGTTGCAGGGTGCACAAGTCCTCTCCAAAATAGACCTACGTTCAGGTCACCATCAGGTGAAAATCAGGACAAAAGACATCCCCAAGACAGCTTTTCGAACCAGGTACAGACACTATGAGTTCATAATCATGCCATTTGGGCTAACCAACGCCCCAGTCATCTTCATGGATCTGATGAACAGGGTCTTCAGACAATTTTTAGATTAATTTGTTATCGTGTTCATCGATGACATCTTGGTTTATTCAAAAAGCAGAGAGGAACATGCTCACCATCTAGCTCAGGTTTTGCAGGTTCTCAGAAGAAAGAAGTTGTATGCAAAGTTGAGTAAGTGTGGATTTTGCCTTGAGTAGACCACCTTCTTAGGACACATCATATCAAAGGATGGAGTATCACTGAACCCTGAAAGGGCTGAAGTGGTGCTCGGCTGGGAGAAATTGACATCAGTTAAAGAGATCCGTAGCTTTCTGGGAATGGCGGGCTATTACTGCAGGTTTGTTGAAGGATTTTCTAGTTTAGCTGTTCCCCTGACCCGGCTCACAAAGAAGAATATCAAGTTTGAGTGGAATGAGAACTGTGAAAGAAGTTTTTTAGAACTAAAGAAGTGGCTGACTACTGCACCTGAACTGGCCTTACCGAGTGGATCGGGAGGATATACAATTTACAGTGATGCCTCCTATCTAGGCTTAGGTTGTGTTTTAATACAGCATGGGAAGGTCATACCCTATGGGTCCAGACAGTTAAAGAGTCATGAGAAAAACTATCTCACCCATGACTTAGAGTTTGCCGCAATCATACACGCCTTAAAGATTTAGTGTCATTATTTATATGGAGAGACCGTTCAAATCTATACCGATCACAAGAGTTTGAAACACATATTCACTCAAAATGATCTCAACATGCGTCAGAGAATGTGGATAGAACTTCTCAAGGACTATGATTGTGACATTTTATATCATCCGGGTAAGGAAAACGTGGTAGCCCACTCAGCAGAAAAAGTGTAGGTACATTAGCCTATGTAATGGTTTCAGAATGCAGACAGATTAGGACCACACAACACGTTTGACTTTAAGACTTGAAAAGAGTCACATATTTGGGTCATCTGACCATTCAGACTGAGTTAATCCAGAGAATAAGGGAAACTCAGTCAGTCGATCCCTCCCTAGTAGCCCTTTCATGTCTTGGCCCACGAGCCTCTTTCACTCCAAGAGGATTTATCCTACGAGGAAGTACCAGTCGGCATTGTGGATCAAAAGAGTAGATTACTCTGCAACCGAAAATTTTTTTTTGCAAAGGTCATATGGCAGAACCACACACCGAGGAAGGCTACATGAGAGTTAGAATCAGAGTTTAAAACCTAGTATCCCCAGCTGTTCGATTGAGAGTGAGAGACAAATTTGAGTGACCAAATTTCTTTTAAAGGTGAGAGAGTTGTAACACCCAATATTTTTTTTATTTTTATTATTATTTTTTAAAAATATAATTATTTATTTATTTAATTTATTTTATTTTATTTTAACAAAAAATGGGTAAAAATTTGTTAAGGATTAAATTGAAAACAATTTTGGAAAAAAATGGTGAAAGTTTGGATTCTGTGAGTATTTTTGAAAGAAAATCGAAAATCAAGGGTCAAAACATAATTTAAAAAAATTACACCACATCAAATGCCCGGTCAGCAGCCCCGACCAACCAGGACGCGCCAGGTGGCAGAGGCGCTGACGCGGAAGGCCACACGGGGGGGAGCCATGTGGGCGATCTACGTGCGCATGATCGAACGGCTGAGGTCTGTTCCTGCGCGCACGAACGATCCAGATTAAAATCGCGCACTGACGGCTCAGATTGAATCGTGCACAGACGACCCATATTGAATCGCGATGAACGGCCCAAATTCACTTCCTGTTTAATCGCGATTGGATAGTCCAAATCAAAAGTGCTGGACGGCCCAGATCAAAAGCATATGGGTATAAATAACCCCATCCGCACTCAAATCCTAACCCTAGCCACCAGAACCCCTTGCCAGAGAAGATAGTCTAGTCGCCGGGGAGCTGACCGTCGCCACCCGCCGCCGCACCGGAGCAATTTTCGACCGCCAAACGAGGTAAAAATTTCACTTTTGCTCAGAATTTAATTTTGAACACACTTATGATCAAATTGGAGCAAAAGGACCGGCTGATTAGCCGAAAAATGCTGGCAAAGCCCGGCAGCGCCGCCGCAGGGTATTTCGAAAAATGCCTCCAATGAGGCACTTCTCGATTCCCGTTCAATTTGATTTTTCTACCGTTGTGATCATCGTTTCTTTCTCTACAGATTGATCAAAGCAAAACGCCCAACCGTAACGTGAGCCAGAGGAGCTGCCACACCGGAGAGTCCTGCCGCTGGTGAGTTTCAATTTTCTATGTTTTTTTGGCTAACCAAGGGCCCTAAGTATGTTTTCTTGCATGAACTGATGCAAATTTGGTTGAATTCAACCAAAAATGACCGTAAACAGCCAACCCGAGGCAGATCGTCGTCGTTTGCAGCAGCGTCGTTGCTAAAGCATGGCGGAGCCGCCGTGCTGGATTTTTAAAATTGGCCGAGTAAGTCCTGAGATTGATTTTTGAGTTATTTGGGACATTTATAGGTATCGTAAGTGCGTTTCAGTTTCCGAGAAAAAAAATTCATAAAATCTAGGGATCGTCCGTAGGCGCAGTAAACCATTTAGATTTTTAGCATCAATCAAGCAATGACCCCTCACCCTATTTTCTATCATGGAATTGAAGTTTGAATAAATGATAATACTGTATTTTGTACAAATTAAATAGATGTGCATAATTAATTACAGATTGCTAATGGAGCCCAAACTGGACATTGTTCTCTGTTGATTTCTGTTGATTGATCTTGTAGTCTAAAAGCATGATGGTTTCTGGTTTATCTATTTTATAGTTTAAATGCATGTATTATTATCTTACTTGACTACTGTTTGATTTCGAGATCTAAGATATGATTGCATTGCCGGATGCATGTTTATTTGTTTATGTAATTATGTTTGATTTAGTAATGGAGACTAAGGAAAAACAGGAAAGGAGTGTGATTTAATAAACAGATAAGATGACAATCTCACTAGATATCCTGGAAGATGGTGGATGGACCGGGTTCATAGGAAATCCTACCGTGAATATTGTCTCATACCGGATGGGGTATGGAGACTTGGTAATTTGGCACTCATACCGGACGAAGTATGGGGACAACCCGCTTCACTTTCATACCGGACGGGGTATTGAGGTTTAATATCTTGGCGCTCATACCGGACGGGGTATGGAGACGGCTCTGTAATTAAGATTGTTAAGGGAAAGGGGTCACGTGTAGCAGGGACACCCCTATGGATCCCCGTGGATGCTAATAGGCTAGTGAAACGAGAGACGGTTATGATTTAGTTTATTGTTAATGAATGTGAATTTATGATATGTCTTATGTTGCTGATCGTGCATGAAGTTATGATTTGTATGATATTATCGCTTCTATAATTTATTTTCATAAATTCTCCAATGGTAAGTGAAGGGTAAATGATTTTATTTTTAATAAATGTATTGGTTTAAATTTAGTACTCCATTAGTTGTTTTTGATTTTCTAACAACATTTACTTCTGCGCCAGTGATATAGTGTGATATCCTTACTGGACTAGTGTAGCTCATCCTTTATTTAACCATTTCAAATCAAGAGAATTAGGTTCTAGAGCCCAATCCGCAAGAAGATTATGAGTATATGCTAGATAATTTATATTTTTCTTTACTTTTCTCATTTTTCGTATTTCCTTCAGAAAATTTATTTCGTAATATTTAGTACTTTTAAACTATTGTATAAGAGATGTTAATTTTAACATTTTTATTTCGCTTCCGCAGTTAAGTTATTATAATACTTCCTTTTGAATTTCCAGGATCATTACAATCTCAAACTTAAAAAAAATTAATCTTAATAATATAAATTAATAGGAAAATTAGAAATTAAAATTATCATGAAATAATTTCATGTAACTCAATATAATGTAAAAAAAAAAGGAAATGTACTTAAAGCAGTTCAATATTTTAAGATAAGATGTCAAAACATATTTCATAATAATTGAATGTATTGATAATCGTGTTTATTATAATAGTTTAATATTTATAAAATATAATAATTTTATAATTTATTTTAACTTTATCCACTCCATAAATGTACATTTTTCTTTATAATTGTTATTTATTATTTTAAGTTGGTTTTAACCGTTACGAATAGATGAGAAAAACTTAAACGTTGAGTCATCTACTTAATTAAAAAATTAACATTTAATAATTTAAATAATTTTAAAAAATATTTTTTTAAAAAAAAGATTTTTTTTTTAATATTAAGAATCACCAATCATATTGGTGCCATTGAGTTTAATTTTTTTAATAAATTTATAAATTTTTAATTAAATAATACACATATATAAATAACAATATAAAACGTAAGCGCTTGATATGTTTTAGAAATGAAGAGATTATTTTTATTTGGATAATTTTAAAAAATATTAGGTAGAAATTATAGTTTTTGAATTTGTCCAAGTTCATCATTGATATTTCCAATGCTTGTCTCTCCTCGTTCCTACAGTTTCTGAAACCATTCTTTTGTCTCATACCTTGAACTATATTAACTTCTACCCTTCTCAACTTGTTCATCTCCAAACAAAAAAATGGAATTGACCCTTCATTCCACACCTTCTCTTTTACTCAGACTGCTTCTCTTCATTGCTATCTCCACTTTCTCAGGCCAGTTCACTCACTACTACTCTTCTTTCTTCATATACATACATATATACTTATATATATATATATAGATGTAGGAATACTTTCTCATGTAACAGAAGTTCCTGTTTACTGATTGAGGATTTTCTTCTCCACGATCAGATTGCTACGACCCCTTGGATCCCAATGGAAACATCACAATCACTTTTGACATTCTTCAGTACACCCCTGATGGTTATCAGGTCAGTTTATGTAATATATATACAACACATATATTTATATGCTTTGTGGATAAACATCACCAGTCAATACATGATACAAAATATATTCAAACAAAAGGAAAAAAGATACAAGATTTAACTTGGCTCGGACAGAAAAAGACTTTCTACTATAATAAAAGTTGAAAATACATCATTATATTCTCATGCATAATATATACAGTCAAAAGTCTCAATGTCTGGTTTATTGTAGGCGAGAGTGAGCATCAGAAACTATCAGCAGTACAGGCATGTGGATGAACCTGGGTGGAAGTTAGGGTGGCGATGGGCGGACGACGAGGTTATCTTGTCTATGTCCGGTGCTTTCGCCACCCAACAAGGCAACTGTTCTGATAATTTCAAGTACCAGCAGACACCACACTCCTGCGAGAGAAACCCGACAATCATGGATCTCATGCCGGACGCCTGGCCGGAAAACATGTCGGAGGAGTGTTGTCGCGGCGGCGTTCTTGCCGCCTGGGCTATCAATCCAAATATGTCGTTTTCGTCATTTGAAATCGAAGTTGCCAACTTGGGAGCCAACTACACTGCACATCCGCCGGGAAATCTCACGTTTAAGGATCCGGGTCCGGGTTACACATGTGGTTTACTTGAGGATGCTGATCCTTCTGTTTCTTGGGACGTTGGAGGTAGAAGACAAGTTCGAGTAAAACGTAATCACTAATTCTTAATTCTCTCCATAAACTTTTTTAAATAATTATGTTTTTGACATTGTTTTATATATATATATATATATATATATATATTAATTAAGTCCGGCCAGCATTCTTAATATTAATTAACTTTTATGCCCTCATATAATAATTTGTATTAATCATAATCCAACCATTAGAACATATATGTGCATTAGTGCTTATAATTAATAAACACTTAAAATATGCAACACTCACTAATTAGGTAAAATTATTTGTTTTATGCAAAAAAAATTATTGACCAAAAAAAATTTAAAATATTTTGAAATTATTTATTTAGTAGAAAACATATAATTTTTTATTTAATTAGTAATTTTATATATTTATTAAATTTTATCATGAAATAAAATTAATATTTTAATAAAGAGCATTATAATTAAATAGTATCGAAATATTAGTAACCTGAATTTGTGTCATATTGAATATTGTGATTCTTCTCGACACAATATATCTAATTGAAATTTGAGTTTCAAGTTTTTGATTAACAATAGTTTGGGTGATAACATTGAGAATTAGACTATGCCCTTGTATGTATATTATATATATATATATATATATGTATATGTTATATAGTACACTTGTGTGAATGTTACATATATGTTATGTAGTTTTGATGATCATTATAATAATAATGTTGTTAAATACCCAACAAATTATTTTTTTTAATCTTTGAATCTTGATTAGGAACATGGAAATCAACATGCACTTACTCAAGCTTTGTGGCCAACAAATTGCCTGCGTGTTGTGTTTCACTCTCCACATTTTACAGTCCCATTGTCACACCTTGCCCTAACTGCAGCTGTGGATGTAGAGATGCAGATCCCACCACACTTTCTTGCATAAGGTAATTAAAACCCTTCCTCATCAAAATTAAATAACAAATCATATTGGCTTAATTACAAAGTAATTAATGCTTGAGTATAAATATAACTACGGTATTTCACTAGGTATTTTATGTTAAAAATAATTCGGTTGTTCCATAATAAATATATCTATCAATTTTATTCAAGTTTCTTGTATATATTCTTTATCTTATATTTTTTTATTTGAACGCAGAGAAGATTTTTCTTTATCGAATTCAGATCTTGATAATAATCTTAACGTAGTACAATGCACCGATAATATGTGTCCAATTAGAGTTCATTGGCACATTAAGAATAATTACATGACCTATTGGAGAATAAAGTTAACCGTCTCAAACTACAACTACAAGCGGAACTACTCAAATTGGAATTTGCTAGTGCAACATCCTGCTTTCAACCAATCCGCAACAGTATATAGCTTCAATAGCAAATTGCTCCCTTCTAATGGGTTTTCAGGTATTCGAAGTATATAGTTATTCTTTTTTTTTTTTTTTTTTATTAATAACTTTGATTCAAAATACTAAAAGTTTGTTTTAGTTTACCTTAAATTTTGATAGAAGTTATTTGTGTTATTTATTATTAATATACATATATTATTTAATTAGTGAATGTATATATTATCTCCTAACAAAAACTATTATGTAATTTACCATCGTATTGAATTATGAGTTATGAACTTTTGTAGACATTGATGAGGTTGCTCTATTTTGGGGGATAGATTTCTACAACAGTGAACTGCTAAATGTTGATGAAAACAAACTTGGATCAGTGACTACAGACATACTTCTGGAGAAGAATTTAGATATATTCACATTTAGAAACGGATGGGCTTTTCCACGCCGAATATATTTCAATGGTGAAAACTGTGTGATGTCTCCTCCAGATAATTTTCCAATGCTGCCAAATAATAGCTTTAAATTAAAATCTATTTACCATCACTTCCCCCTCCTACTTGTTATTCATCTAACTCTCACAAATCTACTTGGTTGGTTCTAATCAAATATGAAAACTAAGTTGAGGTAGCTCATGTATGATTTCCTAAACAATTTTTTTAACCATATCATCTCCATTAGTTTAATTTGCTCTGTTATATTGGAGGTAAAATGGTTAAAAAGGTGTAGATATTTTTTTTGGGCATAGAGTGCAGATAAGTTCTTAGTTTTTTTTTTTTTGTGAATTTCCTTTGTTATACAATTTTGTCCTTTAAACAACTATAAATATAAGAATAAATAAAATAAGAACGAACAATATATATGTATATATTGATTTAATTTGTTTTTCTGATCATGTTAACTGTTTCATCTTAATGCAATTGATAGAAAGAAAATGAAAAGGCAATAAACTTAAAACCATAATACATGAGATCTTAACTAATTCTAAATGTGTAACACCCACCTAAATCTTTTCTTTTATTATTAATAAATATAATTTTTTATTTTATTTATTTTATTGAATTTTATTTTATTTTAACTTAATATAAAAATGGAGTAAAATTGATGGATGATTGAATTGAAAACAATTTTAGGAAAAATGGGGTGAAAAATTAGATTCTGATGTATTTTTGAAAGAAAAATTAGAAACTGGGGGTCAAAACGTAATTTAAAAAAAATTTGTCACGTTAGATGCCCCGTCAGCAGCCCCCACCAATCGGGACGCGCCAAGTGACAGAGACGCTGATGCAGGAGGCCACGCGGGGGGGAGGGTCACGTGGGCGATCTGCGTGTGCGCGATCGAACGGCTGAGGTCCGTTCCTGCGCGCACGGACAGCCTGGATGCACTCCCTCCCAAACGCAATCGGATGGCCCGATTAAAAGCTATCGGACGACCCAGAGTGAATCGCAATGGACAGCCCAGATTGGATCGTGATGAACGGCCCAGATTCACTTCTTATTTAATCCCAATCGGACGATCTAGATCAAATGCGATTAACAGCCTAGATCAAAAGCGGATGGGTATAAATAACCCTCATCTGCACCAAACTCTAACCCTACCGCCAGAACCCCTCACCGGAGAAGATGACCCAGCCGTTGGGGAGCCGACCGCCGCCACCCACCACCGCATCGGAACCTTTTCCGACTGCCAAAAAAGGTAAAAACTTTTTCTTTTGCACGAAATTTAATTTTAAGTTCACTCATGACCAAATCGGAGTAAAAAGACTAGTCAATTGGTCGAAAAATATCGACGAAGCTCGGTAGCACCGCCGCAAGGAATTTCACAAACTGCCTCCGATGATGCCCTTCTCGATTCACGTTCGCATAATTTTTCCACCGTTGTGATCACCTTTTGCTTCTCTACAGGTTAACCGAAGCGAAACACCCAACCACAAGGTGAGCCGGAGGAGCCGCTGCACTGGAGAGCCTTATCGCCGGTGAGTTTCGATTTTTCATATTTTTTCGGCCAACCAATGTCCTTTAACGTGTTTGCTTGCATGAATCGATGCTAAATCGGCCGACCTGAGGTGGATTGCTGCCGCAGGCGGCGGCACCATCGCCGGAGCACAGCAGAGCTGCCGTGCCGGATTTTTAAAATTAGCCGAGTGGGTCCTGGAACTGATTTTGGGTTTATTTGGAACATTTGTAGATATTATAAGCGCGTTTCAGTTCCCGAAGAAAAATTCAGGGAACCCAGGGACCGCCCGTAGGCGCAGTAAACCGTTTAACTTTTCAGCGTCAAATCGAGTATGGATCTCTCACCCTATTCCCTATCATATAAATGAAGTCTAAATCAATAATAATATGGTATTTATGCAAATTAAATAAATGTGCATAATTAATTACGGATTGCTAATGGAGCCCGAACAAAAAATTATTCTCTGTTGATTTATTTTACAGTCTAAAAGTATGATAGTATCTGGTTTATCAATTTTATAGTTTGAATGCATGTATTATTGTCTTACCTTACTACTGTTTGATTTTGGATTTGAGACATGATTGCATTACCGAATGCATGTTTATTTATTTATGTGATTATGTTTGATTTGGTAATGGAGACTAAAGAAAAACAGGAAAGTTGTGTGATCAAATAAACAGATGCAATGGCAGTCTTACTATATATACTAGGAGATTATGGACGGACCGGGTACATAGAGAACCCTACCGTGAACGTTGTCTCATACCGGACGAGATATGAAAACTTGGTAATTTGGCACTCATACTGGACGGGGTATGGGGACGACCCACTTCACCCCCCCATACCGGACGGGGTATTGAGCTTTAATGTCTTGACGCTCATATCAGACGGGGTATGGAGACGGTCATGTAATTGAGATTGTTAAAGAAAAGGGTTTGCGAGTAGCGGGGACACCCATATGAACCCCCATAGATACTAGTAGCCGGGTGAAATGAGAAATATTTATGATTTGATTTATTGTTAATAAATATAAATTTATGATATATTCTATGTTGTTAATTGTTCATGAAGTTATGGTCTGTATGTTGTTATTGTCTCTATAGGTTGTTTTCATAAATTCCACTATGGTAAGTGAACGGTAAATAGTTTTATTTTTAATAAATGTATTAGTTTAAATTTAGTGTTCTATTGTTTTAATTTTATACCAACCTTTACTTCTGTGCCGGTGATATAGTGTGATATCCTTACTGGATTAGTGTAGCTCATCCTTGATTTAACCATTTCAAATCAAGAGGACCTGGTTCCAGAGCCAAATCAGCAAAAAGATTGCAAGTAAATGCTAGATATTTTCTATTTTCTATTGTTTTTCTCATTTCTCGTGTTTCTTTCAGAGAATTAATTCTAAAATGTTGTTTTGTACTTTTAAATTATTGTGTAAGCAATGTAAACTTTAATCTTTTATTTCATTTCCGCACTTAAATTATTATATATTTCCTTTTAGATTTTCGGAGTCGTTACAAAATTACAAGAGAGTTTTAAGATTTTGGATATAATTAAGTACAACTAATTAGTCTACTAACTAGTTTTAAAAAAATTACAATCTAGTCAAACAAATACTATTTAATTCAATTCAATAGATTAATTATAAAAGTTGAAATTATTATTGAAGCATAAATCAAATTTTCTTTAATATGACACAAAAATTTTTTATAAATAATACGAAAATGTCAAAAAATGAAACATTCCAAATCAAAATAGAGAGAGAATTTGATTAGTCAAGCTCATTAAATCGCGATTTATTTAACTAGGTTAAAATTCTCTAATTATTTCAAAAATTTACCTGCTTTTTTGCTTTAGTAAAAAAAATTTCATAATTGATTAATGATTAATGATGATCGTTTTATTATAAAAAAAAAATCAGTTTATTACTTTTTAAGTTTAATTATTATATTAATGTTTAGTATAGATTACGTAATTTTCTTTTCTTGATTTAAAAATCAATCACCTCATTTTTTTTAATTAATATCATTTTTTAAATAATTTTAATTTTTCAAATAAAATTTATTTTTTGTTGTCTTATCTTAAAAACACAATAAAAATTCACTCCAAAAATATATAATAATCTCTAAGTGAACCAAGCAAGTTTTCTTTTATGATACAAATTAGCTTACAAATTATTTATTTAAAAATTATGACGTAAGCAATGTATTTTCCCCGTAGCCCGCTTCTCATTGGCCCCCTTATTTTAAGGCGAGCTCTATACGTCGACGATTTTCTCTTCCCTTGGATTTTCCAGGAAAATTATCAGACAGCCAGCGGGAAGCCAAAACGCCGGATAACAAGAGGTATGGCTCCTCATGGCGAGGGATCGGACTCTGCAGGGGAAACCATGATTGCTCAAGACGAGAAGCAACGCATCTCAACCGTCGTCATCGTCATCGGTACTCTTCATTTGCTCTCTCTATATCTTTATGTGCAGCCAAGTATCTAGAGCTGTTCTTCTTTTCCTAACTGCTAGGGTTTTGGGTTTTGATTGAGTTGCAGCTATGCAAACCGAAGCGCTGCCTTTGGTCAAAAAGTTCAATCTAACAGAGGACAACGATTCATTGTGCGGTTATTTTGCTTCATTTAATCTTCTTGTTCGTTTGTGTGTTTTTTCTTTTTTCAATTGTTTTAAGATGACAGTTAGGGTTTACTACCATTTTTCTTTGCTTTTTCTTTTTTTTTTTTTTAATGGAAAAAGATGGTCTTACAGAATTTTTACTACCAGTTTTCACTAATTTCTGATAATGAATACTTGCTGCCAGAATTTATCAATTTTATTAGTTTTTATTTATAAATTAAACTGGCATCTAGACATGTTACATTAATTAGTGATGCTGTTTGCAGAAAAGTTGATTTTTTTTTTCAGGTATTCCTTTCACAAGGTTCTGGTTTAGAGCTTGTTTTGGGTATTTGAATTAACAGCTTTGCCTGATGAACTAAGTGGTTATTGATGTAATCTCTCTCTGTATGAACACAATGTTGCAGGTTTCCAGAAGCAGTCCCTTGGGTCCGGTACCGTGGAACTTACAAAGACCTCAATGTCAATATAATTTGGCCAGGAAAAGATTTAACTTTAGGTAAGCCTAAGTCTGTGATTCTGCCAAATTGTTCGGAAATCATTTCAAAATGATTGATTATGCATTATGGCTGCTTTATGGCTGCTTGTAGATCATCATATGCTCTTATTAACTGCCTCATGTCGATAGTAGAAAAGGGCAGAACGTGCATTTGGCAACTCCAATTGTCATGATAGAGCAAAACTCATAGTAATGATTTTATTCTCTTAGCTGCGTGTCTTGTCAAGCTAGATTTCCCTTGTTGAGTTAGTTTAGGCAGTCCATGATGTAGCTGTGTAATTTACACGGACATATTGAAGTACCTATGATGGATTCATATGTTGAAGGCAGAGGTATATTATATGCTTGTAGGAAATAGTTCTTGACGGCCAAAATGATTAGTTTCTGTTCTTAACTCTGTTGCTTAGTCCTCATATTAATTCTTTTCAGGGGTTGATAGTGTTGGCACTCTTCCTGCATCTCTTGTGACTTATTCTTCTATCCAAGCATTCAAGCCAGATCTAATCATAAACGCAGGGACTGCTGGTGGCTTTAAGGTGTGTACTTTTCTGTCCTGCTTTCTGCCACTTAGCTCCCTTTTCCTTTTCTTTAAACCTTCTGACGATATCTGGGAATTGAAATTATCCTGGAGATATACCCTTTTTCATAGTTTTTGGGTGTTCATGATGATTGCTGGCACCATAGAGAGTTTATAATTCGTATTCATATCTACAACCCTGTTCTTGTTGACATACTACTTGAACAGTTGTTAGTAGCAAAGACTGCAGCCACCTTTATAAGTTTTTAAGTTATTGAATTGGTAAGTTATAATACAAATGAATAGAGCTCAGTGTGATATTTGAAGAAGCAGTCTTCTTTTTCTATTTATAGGATCTGTTGTAAGTTCTATATAATTGATCTTTTATTATTTCCAGGCTAAAGGAGCAAACATTGGTGATGTCTTTCTTGCTTCAGATGTTGCTTTCCATGATAGAAGAATCCCTATCCCTGTAAGTTACTTTCCTACTTTTGAGCTTCTTATAGATGGTTAACAAGGCAAATGAGCATGTAAAATAAGGTTTATCCTGCCTCATCTATAACAACTAATTTGTGAAACATGATTCTGAAGCTCACAAGTCAATGGCTAGAATCTTTTCTCCATGAAAGTGGTTATTTCTTGTTCTTAATGTTTGTATTTAACAAAATTCTGCAAATTACTCTAACAAAGCTCCTAATCAAAATTTGGATACTTCATATTTCTTAGTGAACCATGATATTCTCAAATGTAAAATTTCCTGCTTAATAAGTATCTTCTCTTAAACCTCAATCAGTTTTTTCAATTAGCAACATCATTTTTCAACAAAAATTGCATCTTCTTTGGGTGTTTTCTGCAGGTTTTCGATCTATATGGAGTTGGTTCAAGGCAGGCCTTCTCAACACCCAATCTACTGAAGGAGCTTAACCTAAAGGTGTTTTTTCTATTTGTTTAAAAATATGTGGTGCATAGGCTTCCATATTGAAGGGCTTCTTTTCTTTCCATTTAGAGGACCCCAGCTTCTCAAACTAGCTTCAACATTCACTGATAATTTCTGATATCTTTTAACAAGTACTTGCATAGTTTCTGGTTTTGCTTTGGTCACTCTTCCTAAAAAGGTGAAACATATTTCATAACTGTTTTGATTTTATAGAGAATGAACATATTACCTGGAACAGATGGATCACCATTGAAGCTGGCTGTTTCTGAGGCTATTTTGCTACTAATGTGGTTGTCCATGAATTCTTGTGATGTTGTTGGTCTATTACATCACATACAAATATGTGGACACCAGCCTACACATTGAAACATCCACTCACACACAAGGACGGGAGAAATTTGTGTCACTGTGTAATTTGACAACTGGATCTCAAATGCATTATCAATTACATCTCTTATCCTCAGTTGGCAAATTGTCTACTGGTGACTCTTTGGATATCTCTCCCCAAGATGAAGCAGAATTACTGCAAATGATGCTACAGTTAAAGACATGGAGGTAAGTCCCAAATGCCTGTTTAGAATTTACGTGATTACCAGCATGGACTTCATTCAATATCCATCTCTGGCTGAGACTTCTTTGAGCTATATGCATTATCCCAATTTTTTAT
>NW_019014655.1:1533199-1548856 GCF_000150535.2 Carica papaya | reverse complement strand
AATCACTGGTTTCCAGGGAGCAGCTATGCTATGTTGCTGATATTTTAAAGTCCCTGCAATATTTGTAAAAGCTGTGACAGATATAGTGGATGGTGACAAACCAACTGCAGAGGAATTCTTGAAGAATTTGGTTGCAGTGACTGCTGCCCTTGATCATGCAGTCACTCAAGTCGTTGATTTCATCAATGGAAAATGTCTATCTGAACTTTGATATGTTATACCATCATTATTAATTGTTGAGAAATTATATAGATATGGCAAAATTATCTCATAAACTATAGTTCCACCAGGAATTCAGTTTGGTTTCATATGATTGATTTAACGGGAAAACAGTTGATAACTTCTAGCCTGAGAATGTACAGACTTCTGGAATCTGGATGAATGATGCCATTCATTTACTTGTCTAGCATGAGCTTTTTCGCTGTAATTTATGCTTTACCAACAAGAATATGGGTCATTGAAAAATTTTCTCCTTTGGCATCAATTAGCATTTGAAATTCCTTTAGGACTATACTAAGAATCAGGTTTTTAATTGTTAGGTCGTAATTTTTAAAATCATGTGAAGGTATATTTCAACATGTATCCTTTGACTAGCATGTTTTTTTCTTTTAAAAAGGGATTTCCTTGTAAGAGTTACAATTTCCTTGCTCACTGGAATTATATAGCGGTAAATGATTACTTGAATAGTAAGTAGAATATACCATCATTCCAATTGAAAATTTTAAACTTGCAAAATTTTTATCTTACAAATTTTGACAATTTAAATAAATCCTCGTAAATATTTTAACATATTTATTCATGCAATCCCGGAACTCGAATCTTTCACCAAACTTATACCAACAATTATTAAAATGACGAAAGCATAAGAACCTTGCTGCTTAACTAATCTCTCAACTTTCTAATTGAGAATGGCCACACTTAATGTGTCTCCTTTAATGAAATCACAAATTCTCTTGATCCTACTTTCTTAACTTGCAGAACTGAAGTTGTATATATGCAAACAGCTGTGCCCTTATCGCTTTGCTTCATTTCAATCCTCTTCTACTAGTCAATTTGGTCAAGTATCTTTTGAAGTTGAAAAGAGTTATAATGGGGAGCATAGATGTTGCCCAAGGAAGCTCATCAAAGAAGCCCAACCCTGGGAAAGCTACTATTCTGGCACTTGGCAAGGCCTTTCCTCACCAGCTTGTCATGCAGGAGTTCCTGGTTGATGGGTATTTCAAGAACACCAACTGTGATGATCCAGACCTCAAGCAGAAGCTCACCCGACTCTGTAACCTTATTTATTTTCTTTCCTACCCTTAAATTCTTTACATTTAGCGGCAATTCTTGTGAAACCATACCAATGTTCACTATTCTCAAACTTTTTCTACAGGCAAGACAACAACTGTGAAAACAAGATACGTGGTCATGTCAGATGATATTCTAAAGAAATATCCAGAGCTCGCCATTGAAGGTCTTCCGACTGTAAAGCAGCGGCTTGACATCTGCAATAATGCAGTAACAGAGATGGCCATTGAAGCCTCAAAAGCTTGTATTCAGAACTGGGGGAGACCAGAATCAGACATAACCCACTTAGTCTACGTCTCATCCAGCGAAGCCCGGCTGCCAGGGGGGGATCTTCACCTCGCAAAAGGCCTAGGACTCAGCCCGGAAACTCACCGCGTCTTACTCTACTTCATGGGCTGCTCCGGCGGCGTGGCAGGTCTTCGCGTGGCAAAAGATATCGCAGAGAACAACCCTGGAAGCAGAATCTTGTTAGCCACAACTGAAACCACCATTATTGGCTTCAAACCTCCGAGTGCCAACCGGCCATATGATCTCGTCGGTGTTGCACTCTTCGGTGATGGAGCCGGAGCCATGATAATTGGCTCGGACCCAGTTGCAGAAACTGAAAACCCTTTGTTCGAGCTTAACACGGCAATCCAGAACTTCTTGCCGGACACAGAAAAGACTATAGACGGGAGGCTGACAGAAGAAGGGATAAGCTTTAAACTCGCAAGAGAGCTTCCTCAGATAATTGAAGATAACATAGAAGGGTTCTGTGAGAAGTTGATGGGAGTTGTTGGATTCACTGAGAAGGATTACAATAAGATGTTCTGGGCAGTTCATCCCGGAGGTCCTGCAATCTTGAATCGGATTGAGAAGCGGCTTGAATTGTTGCCAGAGAAACTGAGCTCTAGCAGGCGAGCTCTGATGGATTATGGCAATGCTAGTAGTAATACAATTGTGTATGTGCTGGAGTACATGATAGAAGAGAGCAAGAAGATGAAGATGGAAGAAGACAAGGAAGGTGATGAGTGGGGATTGATATTAGCTTTTGGACCTGGAATTACATTTGAGGGAATTCTTGCAAGGAACCTGACAATCTGAGAATAATAATGGAGTCAAGTGGTCGAAAAGTTCGTTTCTTTGATTTCCCTTGATTAGTTAAAAAAAAAAAGGCCTGAAAAAATGTCAACTTTAAAACTTGATGGACTCCCCTGTCCCATTTGATGTCTTAAACCAATCCGAAAAATCCAAGGTTTTACAACAAGATCTTACATGTCCTATTTCTTTCTTCTGCAAAATTCACTAGGAAAATATCACCGCCATTATGCACCGCTCATATGGAAATTTCTCTTATTTAAGTGCTACAATGTCGCATAACATTTCTTAGTAATTTAGTAATTTTTGTATGATAATTATTTATGGTTGCAAAGTAATCAATTAACATTGTGTTACAAGATAATTTTAGAAAGCAGGAGAATGGATCTAGATAAAGGTTGCTTTTTGTGGATCCTACAGTTCTAACACATAAACATTGTGTAATTAACCTTTTTTTTTTTTTTTTGTTGTGTAACCTACGCATAAATGAAGAATGGAATTGATGTAGCTTCTGAAGACCTAACAAAAAGAAACATCAAATAGTATATACCTTCAACAATCCACAATAACTCCAGTGATTTAAGCATCGTTAACCATTCGTGATCTCTAATTTACTTGCAGAGCACATTGTAAGTCTACATAATTTAGGTAAGATAGCAAAAGATTACCAATGATGCTAAAAAGTTTATCCCAGCTATGAAAATCATATATATCCCACCTAAAGTTCTATGAATCCCCAATTTACAGACAACCAGAATGGCGTGGAATGCAAAAAAGGGAGCTTTAAGGGGCAACCAGCCACATCTTCAAATAAGTTAATTTTGATTGCTTTGAGGCTACATCAAACACAGCCCAAGAGATTGTTCAATTAGACCACTCCAGATGGAAGACGAAGTACTAGCTGTCCTCCAAAAACACTGCAGAGCAAACATCACATTTTATCGGAAAATGAATATCAAACTATTTTGACAAGTAACTCTGAAAAGAAATCATTAGTGGATTCAACCAACCTTTTGACGTAGTAGTAACAGAAATCTGCTAAGATGAAAGTTTGGACGATTTCTGAAATAAGGACCATAGAAGGCCATAATCCATAACCTAGTGCAACGAGCAAGTGCCCACGAGTATCTAGAACCTGTTAATAGCAAGACTCTATAGAATCAGTAACTACTCATGGTAAGATAAGCATCAACATAAGTTTGGACGATTTCTGAAATAAGGACCATAGAAGGCCATAATCCATAACCTAGTGCTACTAGCAAGTGCCACGAAGATCTAGAACCTGTTAATAGCAAGACTCTATGAAATCAGTTAGTCATGGTAGGATTGGAATCAACTAAAGTTCACAAGAAAATATTTTCTATTGGGAAATATTAGCCACCAAAAGAGTTTCACATGTGAATCACACGCCCTAGAACTAATCCTGTTCCTCAGAAGGTACTTAAAAAGATAATCGCTATCTTCTTCCACTACAAAATTACCATCCAAAAATTGTATGCTGAGAAAAAAAAAATAGTCCAGAGCAAACACTTATAAAGGTAACACTGCTCACTGTGAAATGTCATAGAAAAATAATTTTTAATACATAGGATAAAACAAAATATCATATCCAGATAATAAACCTACTTAAAACCAGCATTAGAAATAAATCCCAGCAAGATCAAACCTGTAGGACCCAGTGGGCACAGCTTAGGAACTTGCAACTCCTAGTGCAAATACATAATGAGCTGTGAATGGTTCAACAATCTGGAAAGCCAAAAGAACAGATGAGTTATAGAGAAAAACAGAGTTGTTGGTTCAATTTAATAAATCTCATAAACATAAGTACATTCTGTTTCTTGAGTTATGATAATTTTCCATAGAATGGCTCGATTTATATCTCTCAAGAGACAGAAGTTGGTACTGACTGTATGAGCTATATCACATGATCATGAGCATATTCCATTTAAAACACTGTACCTTTGTGTTCTGCATGACCCGCAACTGAGGTAGAACTGAAACAGCTTCCAAATATACGCAGAATGCCCAGAAAATCCTGTTTAATAAATGATGCGATGTTGATGGATGAATAAATAAAGCTAATACAGCACATGGTATGACCTGCAAAAAAAATTTCATAACAAAGTTGTACTCTTTCGTAGGAACAAACACAGCTATTCTCACATAAAAATCCAGCTGAGTACTATAAAAGATTAGCATGCATGTGATTTCAACCCAATTTAAATGGCTAGAGAAGGTTGGCATGCACCCAGTTCACTGAAATCAAAGACAACTGAAATCATGGCATGCGAATGACAGACAACTTACCACATAATAAATAGCAAAATTGTCTTTATCTTCCATGTAACTAGACCTCAACTTGAAACGGATCATATAAATAACCCATAAAGTTGTAGCCAAAGTAGCCAGGTCAAGAACAGTGTGTATATCATATTCCATAACAAAGCTGCAGTACAGCCTAACAGCTAGAAACATAGCTGTTAGTTCCTGGGATTTGAGTGATAGTCCTGAAAATCATTCAAAACGGAATGAAAAGAAAGAATTCCGTTAGACAAAATTGAACTTAAGATCTACAATAACATACCCAATTGCCTTGTATCAAACAAAAAAAGGAAAAAAGGTTCGAAGATTTAGATTTAATTTTCTTCCCCAACCAACATTTTCCTAACCAATGAACCGCATGGAAGAAAAAGAAAAACATCATCCAAAAGAACAGACTGATGAAAACCGAGGGAAAATAAGCAAGCTTTGAAAAATAACTGGAAGCCAAACAATGCGATCTTGTTCTATTTAAAGTAACTTAAGGAGGGAAAAAGGTCAAAAGGCAACATTATTACATAAAAATTACCAATCGAATTAGACATAGAAGCCCTAACAAGTGTCAAACACAGACTTCAATTCACAAACCGAAACAGAAATAACAAGAACAATTAACCAATCAGTGAATACCACCTTCAATTTCTCAATAAACCCATAAGAATATAACAGCTAGGAAGAACATCTTGTAGAACATAAACCGCGTTTCACTTATTTGAAAAAAAAAAAAAATAAGAAAAAAATCACCACGACGACATAAAACGAAAACGCGGGAAGCTGTCAACTAAGGAATTAAAAAAAAAAAAAAAAAAAAAAAAAAAAAAAACCCTAGAGAAATTACGACTTTTTACCAGCGCAAGTCTTCTCCTTCATGAGTTTGTAAATTAGCACGGAAATTCCAATCGAGTGAACAGCCTCAGCAGCAACAAAGAGATTGTCGTGATCGTGTACGATGAATCGAAGCAGCACGAGCGCCGCCATCCCGGCCACCACCGCTAAAAACGCCTTCACTTTCGGCGGCTGCTTCCTCACCCATGTCGATACGGCGTGGATCGATCTCTTCTGTGGCCTCATGTGCGCCCCCTGATAATCCTCTTTCCCGGGAAGACGACGGAGACTCGAATCGAATAAAAATTGAAAAGTGAGTGTGAGAATTTGTATATACGGGTGCGATTTGATTTGGTTGGGAACCGAGTGCGATCAGGAGATCTCTTTTGTTTATTAATAAAATTTCTTGTTCAAGAATTTAAGAAATTTATTTTTTACTTCACAAAAAATTTAATTAGAAAATATTATTATCCGGGTGGATACACACGAACCGACGCATTCGGATCTGAAGTATCGTTTGGTCTGGTGAGGTGACCTACTTCGCTAAAACTTGGAACTTTAGACTTGCAGTATCTCCTTATTCTTTTAATTTTAATTATAAGTTCTATTTTTGAATATTTATTTTCCCAAATAAGTTAGATTATAAAAATAATAATTATGTCTTTAATTTATAATTTTTAAAATAATCATTCAATTATATCTATTTAAATTAATAATTTTTTAGCATCACGAACGATATAATCACCATGCTTATTTTTCTCTAATTTGATTGAAGACAGATTATTTATGCCCAAATTGAAAATTCATATAAATTATTGCAGTATAACTTTAATATAAATAAATTTTGAACTTACGTAGAAATATATACATTTACTTATTAACAAATTCATATGGCTTTAACTTTTAATTAAATTAATTAATTTTTTGTATTATAATTATTAAAATAATAATTCAATATAAGATTATTAACGCGCTCTCATTTGCACATATTTGTCAGCGAGCGACACTAGTCAAATACATCACCACCAACTTGTACAATGGGTTCGGGGGATAGCCCCTTTGTTTGGGTTGGCTGATTACCTCCTGACTATAACGTTAATTTAATGGTTGACTCCATCAGTTTATAAATTTGTATATAAATAAGAAAACATAAATAAACTAATGATTATTTCAAGATACGTAACTAATAATAATGATCAATATTAAAAAATAAACATAAGGTTCCGTGTTTCATCATTATAAATAAATTATTAAAAAAAAAAACAATCAGATTATATTACTCAAATTGGTTAATTTTAAAGAATTTATAATTATTAATATATTTATGAAATGAAAATAAATATATATATACACACAGGACATGGCTTGGAAATACAACATACACACTTTTGAATTATAATACAAAAACTGTTAGCCACTAAAAATAAAAGTAATAATCGATTAATAAAAGGAGGCAACTATGTCCCAGAGAGTATTTGAAATCCGTGATACGACCACTCAATGACTTGTCCCTCTGCCTTCGGTATGTATAGAGAATAACTCCGCACTCGTGAACAAAGCAAATCAAACCTCTTCTGACTGTGCGGTTGGTTCGACCCATCAAGTCAATGTCTACAAAAAGTTAGCAGCCAACCCCTGAAGGAAGCAGCTTGTTTCCACCGAAGCAGTCTTCGTTTGGACTTGATTTCCTCTTCAATACCTATATACATTTTTTTTTTTTTTTGTTTTAAGGGATTGTATTCCTATACGCAGCATATTATATGCACAAAAATAAAAGACAGGCTTGTACTTTAAATCTAAATCAATTTCATGTCAAATTCAAATAATGTGTTTTTATTATTTTTTATAAATAAAAACATAATAATTAATCAAAATTTAAAAACTTGAATAAGAATATAATAAGTTTCAACCAACGGCAGTATAGAAAGTGTTTGGCCATAACTAGCCAAACAAATGCCACATCGGGTGGGTAAATTTGATTGCAGAAGTTCAACATAAAATTGCGTTACATGTATGTAATGTAAAGAAAGAATTGGCATATAGCATTTACGAACCAATTAACTACGAAAATTCATGATTTACAACTACATTACCAAAGACCTCAAAGAGGTATTTTGCTTTTAAGGTACCTTTGTTTCGTGATTAGCTCTGAACTGGTCAGTTGGTTGAAATCAGAAAATGATAGTAAACAACACCATCCTAATGAATTTCATCAAAAAGTCCATGAATTTGATCTTTTCATGAGGGGTTTCATTTGTTTGTCTTCCTCAAGTGCCACCATGCCTAAATGAGATGGATCTTCCAACATCATCTTTGCTACCAAGTAACCAGCAACTGACCATGTCTGGAACTTTCGAGCCTGCTTCCCAATGTATCGGCCAACCTTACCATCATAATATTCAGGCCAGTTGTCCTTCAGCAGCCTGGTTTCGGCTAGTTCAATAGCATTTCTTGCTATTTGTGGGCGTCCGGTTTTGATGCATGCAGCCGTTAGAAGCCAAAGTAGAACTGTAATTGTAATAGCCAGAACGAAGCTCAGACAAATCATCTAAAGCACAAAAGTTAAAGGCAAATGACTATGATGCCTGAAACTGTCCCATCATTAATTGTTTCTTGTATTTTAATACAGTTCAATAGATTATAACCTTGAAGAGAGTCGGATTATTAGTTTGGAGGGAGAGACCAAACAAGTCAATAAATATGTTTGCATACAACAGTTTGAACAGCTAAATTTCACAAGAGAAAGCAGTACATTTTCCATATTGTTTTTGAAAGAAAAGGAGTTTCCATCAAATGGCTGAGTGGTCAACTGGTTTAAGTTATATATGTTTCTTAGACCAGAGCAAGGAAAAATAGAAGACTGCTACTTTTTTCTAACAAAAATGCACAATAACTTATAACAACGATATTTTGGAAAAAAATAAAAAAAAAAACAAGGAACAGACTTATGAGAAGGATGAATACCTGGCCAAGATCCCCCATTGTGGTAACTCCATCTTGTATTTTTAGGATCACACCCTGTTACAATCCGCCATTCATGGCTCTCTATTGCTGGATAACAAACTTTTAGTGGCATTTCTCCAACTAATTCCTCCCAACGTGATTCTATAAGATCCATAATTGCAGTAGATTGTTCAGGAGTTGCTAGGGATGACAAAATTGCAATGCAGTTACCCAAACAGAACCAACGGAAATCCATTCTTGCAGGGCTAACATTACCAATAAAGTAGCCACCACGAAGTGGCATAAAGTCAAAAACCCATTCCGGAAGAGAATCTGGAATTACATTAAACTTATTGACTGCCGTGTGTGAGTACTCTTCTGTCTTATATCTGTATATATCATTGAGCTGCTTCAGATCAAGCCAAAAGTAACTTCTAATGTGATAGCTTAGTGCATGTAGGCGCTTAGAAATTCGTTCTATGAACTCCTTCCCCTCATTATCTTGCTTTAGGAGAAGCAAAGCACATCTCAAAGCCATAAAGAAGAGTGCTTGTATTTCAATAGGATGCCCATAAACACCCTGAAAACGTGGAAGACATAAATAGTGGAGGAATAAATCTGAATGAAAAGATAAGAACAATAATATAAACCAAGAGGGCAGTTAAAATCACATTGTCGATAATGCTAATTAAGAAAATAAATAACTGGTACTGTATCATTGTCATTCAGGATGAACCTTATGGTAGTAATAATTGTTTCCCATTTAATAAATTGAGCAATAACAGCAAGTAATTGTTTGTCACATATGTCTGACAATAATATGCAGTCTTCCCTGTCTCTTATGTGCAACTAGCAATGGTATAACTTCTTGACAGTTTACTGACACTATTCATATATATCCGATACTGCAAATGCAATTAAGCAAAGTACAATTTTTCTCCATGTATAATTTTCTAGCTCGAGGACACAACTATGCCCCACTTTAAAATTTTGCATGTCATGTGCCAAATATGTAGCTCAGGTTATTTACTTTTTAAAAGATGAGAATGAAGAACTCACCATTCTACGATCAATCATGCAGCACCCATCAGCACAAAGAAGAGTAGGAAATGTGTCAAACCCCTCTGACAGGCATAAACTCAGTATTAGGCGCATGCCCTTCTGGCATTCAGGCATTTCAGCCAGAGAAGAGTCTCCTGTAGACCTTGTGTATGCCCGAAGTAATATAATCCACCAAAATCCAGAATCCACAGGGGCAACTCTTCCTATTGCACTTTCTCCAAAATCAGCAATTAAAGTTTCATAGTTCCTGACAGGATCATGAAGAACCTTGAAACTAGCTGGCATGACCCCCTCGCCAAGCTGAAATCTATCTATCTTTTTCTCCCATGATTGAAGGCGAAGAGTCTTCAAAATGAAGTTTTTTACTATTTCAGGTTCCCCATTCATCAAAAAGGCCAATGCACTAGGAACAAAGTCTCTCACAAACACCTACAGAGGCAAATAAAGTTAAATGTAATAACCTTATAGAGAACATGACTCAGGGCAGGGCCAGTTGTAGCTAGAAGCAATCAAAGACATCTGAAATCCAAAGCCAATAAAACAACCACAAAAATAGAGGAATCATGCATAACAGAGCAGAAACTAGCAGGTTTTGCTTTTTGTTGAACAAGCTTAACTGACAGATTATTTTAACTTTTTACTGCAACATCAACACCAACACCGTACACCAAGCCCAGAGACGAAACTTACTGAGTGGCAATAACAAAATAAAATAAACTTATACATAGCGGACTGAAAAATTATTAAGTTTAGGCTCTTCACCTGATCATAGTTAAGTTCTTCTTCTGAATTGTCTAGTGCAGCAATTGTCCCAACTGGTTGGCCTCTAAAGTATACCAAGGAGCGCCTCAAAGCATCCCAGGCTTCAGCCACCGTTGGATGTGGCTCAAACACATTCACATGTGACCTTGGAGTATTAAATCCAGACTTTCGACCAGCAATTGGTGAATGGACATAATCAATATGGTCGATAATTCTTGAAAAGGCATCAGAGTTTCTGCAAGACAGATGTGGTGACAAGCCAATAGATAACTCATTAAGCGACCTTTCATCACATGATCTCTGCCTATCTATATTCAGAGGCCTTGGCTTGTCCAGTAACTTTGAGAAATCACATTCTTCAATGTCGTCCGCAGTGCGGACATTATCACCGTTCTTCGTATTTCCTTTGAGATTTACATCCACATGCAGTTGTGCCATGTTTTAGAATCCCAACTATGACAGTTTCCAAAATCTGCACTCCAACAATCCGAGTCTAATTATATATCATGTAAAAGCAGAAGCTAATAGTCAAAAATTACTAACTTCATAAGCTAAAAATTAATGCTAGTAAACAACCAATTAATGCAGGATACGTGCTTAGACTACTCTTCAGAAGCCACCACGAGATAATGCAGGTTTATTATCTCCTCTGTCAAGATCCTAGATACGAACCCTAACAACTGATAACCGGATTGAGGAAGAGAGAGTTGGAATTAACTGAAAACAGGGGAAGAAGAAGCCGAAGAAAATTTTGGAGGAAACAAACTGACTATATGAACTTCGATTAAATTCAGAGTAAGGATCAAAATCCATAGACAGACGTAATATAAGCTACCTCAAGAAACCATTAACGTCGAGTTCTTGCTCCCCGAATTACAACGGAAATGAAAGAAATAAGATAACAAATGCACAACGAACTTCAGCCATCGAGAATCTCCAACAGTATAATTAGTTAATGAATAAGAGAAACGCAAAAAAAAAAAACGGCACCGTTTGCTCCCTACTGAAACGACACCGTACAAGACCCCTTCAAGTCCTGAGACGCCATAAACAATGGGGAAGATGTGAAGAAGAAGAAGAATCTACGATATAGAAATAGTGCTTCAAGATCCAAAGAAATGAAACTAGAAATAAGAAAAACATAGTCCATTTACAATGCCTCAATGCCAAGCACGTTCAAATCACAGCTAGAAATTCAAATCAGAAAAAGAAACGATTCATAACCCATCAACGAACTTAAACAATCGATCAGACGAAGCCAGGAAAGACAAAGAAAAACAAACAAACGAACAAACAAATTAACGACTACCCACTTAATCCCCTACCTATATGGAACCGGACCCAGAGGAGAAACGCATGAAGATGGGAGCTGGAAAGGTAGAGAGTGACGGGGAAATGAAACACCAAAAGGTAGTTTTTATGAGTGGGACTTGTGCATGCATCGTACGGATAGCAGAGGATGGTGGGGTCCACGTGGATGCTGATGATTGACTGTCACCTGTTGGTTGTGTATGTGACTGTGGGATCTTGCTTGCATGATTGGAAAGTGGCGAGGTAGGGACTGGAGCCAAGGTGTGGGGGGGAGGAGGAGGAAGAAGAGGGAGGAGAACAATAATGGTGCAAGTTGGGGAGACGGAGGGATCTTTGCAGAGAAAGAGATGTTTGTTTGTGCACGTGTACGGTCAGTGTGTCCGTAGATGAGAGGCAGGTGCTTTCTTTTTTGGCATGTTGAAAGTTTTAACAGAAGATTTTCTCCCCTCTAATCATTTTATTTTAGCCATAAATTAAGAATAGGCACATCGTTAATATTCATAAAAGGAAGTTCATTATGTTTATCTCTTATATTATTTTATTCAATAAAAATATTAAATAACATATATTAATCACCTAATAATTTTTTACAATATAGTTAGAATATTATAATATTTTAGCAATGAAGTAACATAAATAAAAAATTATTATTATTATATAATATTTTTTTATATATAATATCCTTTTAAATAAAAAAAAAAATAGGAATATACATCTCAAAACATACACATTTCTTTAGAAAGAATTCGTATTAGCATTTATTATAATTTTTTGTTCAATTAAATCATATTATTAATATCATATTTAATATCGTTTAATTAATGTCTACACGACGGATAACTTAATAATTGATAAATTATATTTTTAAACATAATTAGTGTATGTAATACATGATTAGCACCTTAATTATTTTTAAAAACAGTGTCAATATAGTTGCCACATAAGTGCTACACTGACAATATTATCCTCATTTAATTTTTTCATCTTTTTCCTATTTCTTTTACATTTCATGCACAACATTTCTTTGCTCCTCTATAGTCACTTTTGAAAATATAATATTTATATTGTTATAACTTTTATTATATTTATATTTATTAAATATATTATTAATGATGAGGTTAATTTATACAAAATTTAAAAATACAAATTTTATTTAGACTAAAATTTATTATGTAAACCAATATGATTTTTTGAAAAAGTATATTTCATTTTAATATTCTATAAAAATTAAATTGTATCAAAGTTTTTTAATATGTCTAATGTTATCAAATAAAAATTATTTCAATTGTTATGTTTAAATTTATTAAAATTATAAAATAAATGTCATCTTTATTAATATTATAGTCTACTTTTATCATGTAACAATAAGAAACAGTGATAATAAAAATATAATGGAATAAGAAATAAAGAATTTAGGTAAACATATTTAATTTATTTACAATTATTATTATTATTAATTATTTTTTTGATTTAATCTTTTTATATAAAAAAAACCTTCATTTATTATAATTTGATAATATACAGTAGCAATACATTGATGAATCAATTAGATTATCTTAAAAGTAAACCTTAAATTTTTAATTGTTTTATTGATTAATGACCATTCAATTCGATTGAAAGTTTTCTTTATATCACACTTGACTGCGATATATCCTCTATGACCTTTTTTCTTTTTCATGGAATGTGGTATTTTTTAAAGCTATAATGATATTTGATTGAATGCTCATTATCGTAAAAAAAAAAAAAAAAAAAAAAAAAAAAAACCTGGTAATGACCCCGGAAATCTAAAAGAAATATATAATAACTTAAGTGTGAAAACAAAATAAAAGGTTAAAGTTTACATTCCTTACACAATAACTTAAAAGTACTGAATAATATTATGGAATTAATTATTTGAAAAAAAATACGAGAAATAAGGAAACAAATGGAAAATATAAAATATATAGCATCTACTCGCAATCTTCTTACGGATCCGGCTCTGGAACCTAGTTCTCTTAATTTGAAATGATTAAATAAAGGATAAGCTACACTAGTCCAGTAAGGATATCACACTATATTACTGGCACAGAAATAAAGATTGGTATAAAATCAAAAAGTACTAATGGAGCATTAAATTTAGTAAATTCATTTATCAATCATAAAATAATTTCTCATTCACTTACCATAGTGGAATTTATAAAAATAACCTATAAAAATAATAATATCATACAGATCATACTTTCATGAACAATCAGCAACATAGAACATATTATAAATTCATATCCATTAACAATAAACCAAACCATAACTATTTCTCTTTTCACCAGCTTACTAGTATCCATAGGGGTTCATAAGAATGTTCCTGTTACACGTGAACTTTTTTCTTTAACAATCTCAATTACATGGCCGTTCCCATGCCCCGTCCGGTATGAGTGTCAAATCATTAAACCTCAATACCCCGTCTGGTATGAGCGTGAAACAGGTCGTTCCCATATCTCGTCCGGTATGAGACAGCATTCACGGTAGGGTTTCCTATATACCCGGTCCGTCCATCATCTCCAGGATATCCAGTAAGGCTGTTGTTTTATTTATTCATTTAAATCACACAATTTCCTTACCATTTAACATTCTCTTTTTCTCGATTCAGCAGTAAACACATCAATTAAACATACATGCGTTCAAAGCCATAAAATAAATTAGATACCATCATGCATATAAACTGTAAAATCAATCAACAAACAGTAGTAGATAATTTTCGGTTCCAGCTCCATTAACAACCCGTAATTAATTATGCATGTCTACTAGAGGGTTGGAGTGAAACGGTGCCGTTTGGAGAAGGGGATGGAGATATGGCGTCGTTTAGAGAAGAGGAGGAGGAAACGACGTCGTTTAGTGATAATGAAGAGGAGGAAACGATGTCGTTTGGAGAAGAGGGAGTGAACGGTTGGGATGAGGCGGGATAGACGGATAGGATGGGATACAGGTGGGGTATAAATAGGAGATGGGAAGGAAAAAAAAAAGAAAAAAAGGGAGGGAAAGAAAAAAAAAGAGGAAAAAAAAAGAAAACAAATAAGAGAGAGAACGGAGAGGAAAAAGAAAAAGAAAAGAGAAAATAGAGAAAAGAGAGAGCGGGGAGGGAAAAGAAGGTTCGAGAAAAGAGAAAGAGGAGCCGGAGCGAAGAGGAACGAGAAGGGAGAGAGAAAAAAAAAAGAGGACGGTGATGGTGCGATCAGCGGGATGAAGAAAGATGGAAATGAGAGGTACAGTAAAATTTTGAGTTCTTGTATAGGTGTGGAGTGATTTCGAATCTGTGATCTTAGTTGAGAAAACTAGGTTCCCTTTAGTATGTAGAGCAATAGACTACGAGGTAGAGACAAGCGGTTGTGAATGGCAGGTAGAATCGTGGAGGTGCTCACGGAGAAGGCCGCGGGAAGAGATAGAATGAAGACGTTGGAGAGTGGGAGAGATCCGTGAGAGAGTGTGGTTATTTTGTGTAACATGAGTGTGAGTCCATGATGAAGGTCGCGGGAGAAAAGAGAAGGAAGAAGGAAATTTGTGAGTGTTCTGTGAGAGAGATGAGAGTTGTGATTGTGAGTATGTGATTGGAGAGTGGGAGAGATCAGTGAGAGAGTGTGGTTATTTTGTGTAACATGAGTGTGAGTACATGGTGAAGGCCGCAGGAAGAGAGAGTGAACGAGGAGGTCGGTGAGTGAGTGAGATCCATGAGGGCGAGGTGACATGGTGTGTGTGCGAGCGGGGTGCACGGAGGAGGCCGCGGGAGGAGAGAGAAGAAAGAAGGAAGTTGGTGAGTTTTATGTGAGAGAGATGAGAGTTGTGATTATGAGTGTGTGAGTGGTGATATTTTGAATAGGCCGTGGGAGGGTAGAAGAAGAATGAAAGCAGTGTGTGAGTTCTGTGAGAGAGATGAAAGTTCATGATTGTGCAGGGGGTCCTTAGAGTGGACTGTGGAAGGAGGGAGAATGATGAGTTCAGTGTGTGGGAAGAGATTCGGGTAAGAGAAGAAGTGTGGTATGACCGTAGGGAGAGGTAGATATAGACGGAAAGGATAGTATATATGCTGGAATTTAA
>NW_019014655.1:1436175-1460776 GCF_000150535.2 Carica papaya | reverse complement strand
AAATATAGAAGAGAAAGGAGGAATTGTGTAGAGAGAAAAGCTGTGATTTTTATTAGACTTCTTGTTTTTTCTATTTTCCCTCAATTTCCCTCTGCACTATTTATTTCATTCTAGTAGGAATAAAAGAGACAAAAACAAATTAAACAATCCCTATTACTCCCCAATGACACCTCAGCCATATATTTCACCTGGTCAGCCATAATTTCACCTAGTTCTGACATTAGTCCCTCCATCAAAATAATCCTTGTCCTCAAGGATTCATGTTAACCTGAAGCTAGTCAACCAACATGATCTGCCCATTTTCTTCAGACCTGCTTACCAATTTAGAATGATACTGATTTGTAAATATGATATTTGACATATACTCAAACGTCCTTCACTCGACTCCTATTATTGTTGAACCTCTTTTGTGGAGCCGCTTCCTGCTCCAATTGAAGCTCTGTCCAGCCTCAGAAATTCATGCTGGACGAAACTGGTGTAGACAGAGGGAAAAAATGCAGCTTGTTTGCAGCGTGCTCTTCAACTCCCCGATTAGGTCCTCCCACCTGCATCTGCTCTCTTCCCACCAATCATTTTGGAAATTTGATCTTGCGTTCATTATTTTTTTTATTGAAGTATATTAGACCAGAAATAGAGGGAGGAGAAACTGGAGAGGAAAGAAAAGCAATTAGAAGGAAGACGCAAAAGGAGGAAGCATAATCACCAAGGTAGGAACGGCTCTGGTACCAAGTTGTTAGGAACCTGGCCTGATTTGTGAAGAAATTAAGGGAGAAGAAGAGTTGCAGCAGAAGTAGAAAGGATCTTAGGAGAAGAAAAGAGCATACTTAGGGACAAAAATGGTTGAAAATATAAAAGAGAAAGGTGGAATTTTTGTAGAGAGAGAAAGCTGTGATTTCTATCAGACTTCTCGTTTTTTTCTATATTCCCTCAATTTCTCTTTGCCCTGTTTATTTCCTTCTAGTAGGAACAGAAGAGACAAAAACAATTAAGATTAAAAAATCCCTACATCTCCCCAGTGACACCCCGGCCACACATTTCGCCTGGTCAGCCACACATTTCACGCGGTCCTGATAGTAGATCCTTATGTCTGCTTACGTATGATGGACACTACATCACCTAATATGAAGTGTATAGCTAAAATATTTGCGTAATTGTAATATTTGCATGGGAATTAGTTTTTGTTCTGTTCCCAACTTTACCCATAATTTTATCTTCCTTTGTAGCTGGGTAATCCCAATATGCTCTTTATTGTCTTGATTGTTGCTCATTATTGAGTCAGCTATTGGAGGATCCATATTGTTCTTGATTCATATCTTTTCAGCACATATTGCTCTGTATATATTCATGCATACCAATGAACTTGCACGTGCTGCCCACTTGCACTTTCTTCATTCTATTATAGGGAGAATTGAGTCATTGACATGGAAAATTATCTGATAGAAGCATGTGATAAAAATGAAAAGGATTTTGATCTGGTGGTCTTAGAGTTCTTTCAGCACGAAAGTGCGAAAGTGCAAATCCTATTAAACAATGATTCTAACTGCTGATAGGAAGTCAATATTTGAGAGAATCTTCCTATCAGGATCATTTGACTGTGAATATTCTGTTGATGGCCGAGAACAACACAGAGAGGTGGATGGTAACCAATGCTTCTGAAGTCTTGTTGAGTCATGTATCCTCTCAAGATTAACAATGATGCTCTTTAGCAGTTGCTTGTGCTTTGTGCATCTTGTGCTGACCAGTGTAGTTTCTCTCCCTGTTTTTCAGACTAGAAATCTTCAACTAGGGCATGTGCATCCATTTGGATGCCTGTATGATTTAGGTTGCCATTCTGTGACTGTCCCCTGCATAGTAATTGTTATTCTGGAATAAACTCTTACAAAGCCCTGGTTTCTATTTATTAAATCATGCTTCTTGGGGAAACTTGGTGGCCCTTGCTGTAATTGCCTAAAATATCAGAATTATAATGAACAGTGCAATTTCTTTTTTGTTGTAATGATTTAGCTCCAGTGGTTTATTTCCATATGTTCTTTGTATTCTGCTAAGTGAAATTTTCATCCCAACAATTTTATGTGACACTAAACTAGCTCGCCAAAAGAAAAAACAACAAACCAGCTTTATGCTGTTAGCCTTTCAGGTTTCAAGCAGTGAATGTTGTTTGACAGTAAGTATAGAAAGCAAAGTCATCTGTTCTTGGTTTAGCTGTTTTTGGGTGTTATTTATATCTGTATGTATTTTAGATATTGAAGCTTTTTTTTTTCTTTGAAATAAAGTATTTTAGAAATTTAACCTAAAGCGAGTTGTTTTTTCCACCTGATACCTTTTGAGGGTTAGTGTTTAATTCAATTACTTTTGAGTCCTCTTACATGTTGGAATCTTTTTCCTATGAACAGATATAATTTTCTAGATAAGTCGGTCGGTATATCAACCTTGTTTGAGGTTACTAATGATTCCTTGTTGAATAACATCTCCGAAATTGTTGAGACTCGCTTGGCATTGCATGTGCCTGGAGTTGAAGGTTTACTCATTCCGAGTAGAACTCGTGGACATGTTCTGAAAATTGTTGGTGGAAGTACTGCTCTTGTTCGGTGGGAGGTAATAGAATTAAAAGAGTAGAATTTGATGGCTAATTGTCGCAATCAAAAGAGTACAATTTGGTGGCTAATTGTAGCAATCAAAAGAGTACAATTTGATGGCATTTTATTCTGGAATTATGCTTGCTGATTTCTGTGCTAAGATGCTTTCTGATATTCTTTATTGGTAGTACGCACAATCTGCAGTGCTTGTTTTGCTCCATCGTCTTTCCATGGGGGTTTATTCAGATGATAAGCGGGAAGTTCTTGCGATTCTTGATCTTCTAGCTCGGATGGTGTCCTTTAGCAAGGTAAACGTAATCTAGAAAGTTGCAATTGTTGTCTCTTATTACAAGGAAAGCTTGTTGACCTCATGAAAGTTACCTTTTGTCTGTAGCCTCACCCCTCGATCTCTTGTAAAGGTTTTTTTTTTTGGCAAATTGCAGTTTTACCTGTTCTTGTTTGATTTATTTCAAAATAAAAATTAAGTAATTTCTTTTTGTAAAAATTGACTACCTGGATGTTTTCACTATTAGACAATATGGTATATATGTTACTTTAATGCTCAACATGAGTCTCATGTGACTTTAAATATAGTTTTACAATTTTCCATAAATGAATACAAAAGCTAATAAAGAACTTGTCTTATCTAACAAAATCTATTCTCTGTTACAAGTCCTGTTCTATTGTTCCTGGAACTCATTCTTCTTCTGATTTTTTTTTTTTTTTTTTTTTGGGGAGGAAGGATATTGAAAATTAAGCCCTGGACTTAAGCTCGTTCTTTTCTGACTGAAGTTTTCATCAATGAATTAAGTGCAGGCTGTATGTTTTGCTCTCTTGGACATTGGCAACTCCTTACATGTCCATGAAACTGCCATTACCAGTCAGGTGGAAAGTACTGCATGGTAACAAATTTGAGCATGTTTTTCCTTCTTTTTTCCTTCTTTTCTGAGTTTAATAATATTTTCTTTCTCCATAAGTTTAAAAATGTATGTTTTGGCTTGGTTTTTGAGACAGGGTGGTTGAGATTATTGGCTCTTTATTCAGAAATTTGTCTCCTAATCCTAGTGGTGCTGCTCTATTGTCCATGGGTGTTGATATTTTGGCAAAGATGTTAAGATGGTAATATTTGTTCTGTGTAGAGATTCAGCAGTTGTCTCCTTTTGCATTGTTATATTTAAATATATGGACTTTTGTTACAGCATTGTTTCTGTAATTTCCTTTGGTTCTGTACTTACAAATGAAAATCTATATATAAGAGTTATGGCACTTAACTAACAACTCCTTTTGGCAGTTGTCCATCTCATGTTGTTGCCGTGGCTTTAAAGGCTAATCTATTTAACATGACTACAACAATGAGTCTCCATAATGTTTCATCAAGGTTAATTTCATGCTTTATGCACAATGGATTTGCTTTCCTTCTTTTTATCTGATTCAGAACTGCTGTTTCTACATTGCCTTTTATGCCGCTTATTAAATTGAAATTGCTTTTCCATTCTTGTTGTCTGAGTCTCCATTCTTTTTGTCTGTATTTTCCCTCTCTTTCACATGCTTAATTCTCACTATCATCACTTTCATGGTTGGGTTGCTTGGTTCATCTTTGTGAATTTAATTGAAACTGGTGGCAGCAAAGAGTTCCTCTTTTTCGCTGATTGTGCCAAGCGTTCTCGTTGAGTTAAGTGGTTTGACTTTCTGTTGATGTGCTATTCTTTTAATTCCTGTGGGTTTGTTCTTTCTAGTGAATCATGGTTGCTTTTCGGGAAACTGGCAAAGATGCTGTTAATTGACTGTGAGAAGAATGATTATGATCGTCTCCTTGTTATCTCAGGTATTCTTAGTAGTTGATTTTTGCATCTGGCCATCATTATTGCTTTTTTTCTCAGTTGCTTCCTAGGGATATAAAAATTTTCAAGCTTATTTTCCTTTTTTTTTTTTTGAAATAAAAGGTGTGATGTGTATCTTTAATTACTTGAATCAAGGAGGTGCAAACCGATGTACAAAAGAAGTTACATATCAGTTAGCTTACATTTCAAGCTTGTTTTTACTTTTACTAGCTTGAAGAAGTGTACTAGTATTTTGCATTTATCTGAAAGATTGAAAATCTACAAAAAGTTATCCGTCCTCTGCTTTTGTCACCTCTGGATTCATCGCATTTCTTCTGTGTAAATGTTTCTTCAGCCATATTTTGATCTCTTTTTTGCTCCTATCTGATCTGCTTTCAGAAACAGGCACTCTAATTCTTTTGTTTCTAGTTGCAATAGTTGGATGTGTAAGATACTGCAGATCTATGTCGGTGAAACTCAATTGAGCACTACATGCATGATTTGGAAATATCTTATTGAATGTGATGGTGATATCCCTGCTGATTAAAGGAAATAATACAATTTTTAAAAAAAATCAAAATACGAGTTTCTGCACATTGAGTGTACTGCTTATATTTATTAGACCTAACCTGGGTTACAATCAAAACTAAGTTCTGTATGGAGACATAGGATGGGGAAGGCGATCATTGAGATGTGTTCTATTTAGCTGTTTATAAATTTTCATTTGATTAACATAGTACTAGATAGTGACAGGTCCGATGCTATTGAAGTTAGTGTTGAATTGATTATCTAATGCATTAGTATATTTGTTGTGATCCTGATGGGCACGTGTTATGATTTGTTGCAGTACTGGACTTCACCTTGCAGCTTGTGGAGACAGGAGTAGAAAATGATTTTGTTGTGGCATTAGTTGTTTTCTCACTGCAGTATATTCTAGTTAGTCATGAGTACTGGAAATACAAGGAGAAGTATGCTCGTTGGAGAGTAACACTAAAGGTTTGCTTGGATTTTCATCAGCTGCTTACTATTTGGTTTTCTGTAATTGTTTCATTTATACTTCCAGAGGTAACTTAGCAACAAAAGTGATGGTACTTGCCAGTCTCTTTTTTAGTATACCTTGCTTATTGCAGTAACAAATGTGCCTGCTCCCAAGTGTATAGTTTGTGCTTTGGGCTTTGACAGTGGTTGCATGCTCATATACATTTTCTTAATAATGAAAAAAGTGTCAATCATTAAGGATCACGAGAATGCTGCTCAAGTTCAAATATATATTCAGATCATCTTTATACTAGTGAGGATTTAAGGGGCTTGATTAATATGTTGATAGGCTTGTAAAGTTTTTGCATACGGATTCCATCCTTTTGGTCCTTGTAGCACTACACGTTTTCTAACTTTCTTCTGCTTCAACTTTTTTTGTATCTCTTTCTTTCCAAAATGCCAAAAAGAATTAACAAAAGAACCAAGCAGAAATTCGTTTGTTCTCTAGTAGCAAAAATGCTAACCAACACTACTTTTCTCAACGAACTCCCTTCTCCCAAGAAACCCTCATCAAGGGAATAGAGGGCTTTTTCAATCTTGTCTACTCTATAGGCACCACAACAGAAGATGATTTAGCATTTTTCTATTTCTGACAACGAAAAACACTTAACAACCAAGATCTTTCAGCTCCTTATCAAGTTTCCAATCATTACATTCTTTCCCATGCTTACTCCTAGTTCCTCAACGAAGAAGCAACCCCAGGGTAATTTTGTCATTTTATTTCGCCATTTGCATATAAATTCTTCAAAATCCTAAATTTGTTCCAAACATAACCTTAGTTTTCGACCCTACCCAGTCCTCCATGTTCGAGTTCATCTTTCCTCTTCACAATCTTGTGGCAAATCTCTCCGTCATAAGCACCTACTAGCAATAGAAGATAGCTTTTGGAGTCATACTCTTGTAGGTTCATCCCCACATAAAACAATAATGCCAGAAAGGTAAGGATTGCTCTCATCTATCCACAAAGACATCGAAGGAGCTAAGTTTTTCAGCCTTTATATAATCTTTTTTTTTTTTTTTTTTAAAATTACATTTGCAAATTCTTGAATTTATTTCGACTGCGTTCTTCCATGGTTCAATCCCCTTCAGCACATTTCTTGATTATTGAATTGATTTGGGACGGTCCATTTGAAGACTAGCTTCCAGCAGTTCTTGTGTCTAGAATTTGGTCTTGAAAATGCACATGGATGCAGCTAAGTCCTGTTGCCTGCATGCTAGGTTAGTATTAACTTTCTGGTTTTTATATCTTCTCATGACAAACATATGTTCTTGACATAGTCTACTCTAGGAACTTATTGAGGTAAGATATTTCTAAAATTTCTCTGACCATGTTTTTGCTTTCTTTTAGGTGCTTGAAGTCATGAAAGTGTTAATTATGTCATCTTCCTACTCTGAGAAACTGGGTGAGGTTGTCCGGGACATTCTACTTAATAATTCTTCCATCCATGGCACATTGTTCCGAATTGTTTGTACAACCACACAAACCTTAGAGGTCAGCCATGCCATAGATTGTTTTTACTGATAATCATAATTTAAGTATGCTCGTTATCTTTGTTCCGTTCCTGATTTTAGCACACATTTTGCCAGAAACTTTATGTCAGTCGGCTCTTCGAATTGAAGGAAATTGAGGGTTGGCAACTTGCAATAGCTTCTGTATTGGATATTTTTAACATAATGCTCTCTAAATTCTCCAAGGTAACTTCTGTAGTATACTGAGAACTGGAGTGTGATAGACATACAAATGTTGAAGATTTTTTTGTAGTAGCATGTCGTTAGTTCTTTGTTCTGTTTAAATGCACGTTCACTATTCTCATGATCACTACTATTGGATCCATTGTTTTCATAACTAGGTTAGCTGTAAGGATCATTAGAAACCATATCTGAAACTTAAGGTTTACTTTTTATTCTTGTTCTTTTCTTGTGGATCAAATTCATATCCTTTTGCAAACTCGTCTATTTTACTGCTCAACAATCATTTCCTTAATATTTTCTTGGTCACCCATGTCAGATTTGGATATGTGTGCTGTTATTTTTTGCAGAATTGGCCCACCTCTTGTCCCTTTTTTTGTTTCTTTTGGTGAAATGCATAAATTAACTTTTTGCTGTGTCAAATATTCAGGATATATCATCAAGCCTTCCTGTCTTTCACCAAGCTGTGTTGTCATCTACAACCAAACCGATCCCTGTTATTGCAGCTGTAGCATCACTGATGTCATATTCTAAAGATCCTGTAAGTGTTTAAGCTACAGTTGGACCTGAAGTTACCTTTATTGAGTTTAAACATATTTTACTGATTAATCAATCTCCCTTGGTTGTCTTCAAATAATATGAAAGGCTTTCTGCACTATTATGTGATTAACCGAAGTTCAGTTAAGTTCATATTTTCCTAATCAGATAATTCCACAACTGTAGTTTAACCTACTCCTTTGTTAAGATTTTTTATTCTGTTGGCTCGGCCCCATCTTGTTAGGAAGTTGATATGTGCATCCTGCAGTTACGTTTTTGCTCTTGTTGTTCTGCCTCTGTCCCACTTGAGTATTTTCATTCCATTATACTCTCAGAAGTTTGATATAATGCTTGAGTTCATCACTTGGTGACTATTTAGGCTTTATGCATGTTGGTCAGTGATGAGAATAGGTCTTTATTGTTGGAGAACAAAGGGAAGGGGGGAACATTTATTTAAAACAAAAGGCAGTAAAAATTGATTGTCCATGCAGGCAATACAGGTTGGTGCTGCTAAAGTACTCTCAGTGTTACTGACTGTGGCAGATTTTTCACTTCCCTATCTGTCTAGTAATATGTGTTTTGGTCTTGACGATAAGCAGGTTGGAATATTATTTTTACCTATTCTTTCATTGTGTTAAGCTTTTAAGTTTGCTTCTTCTGTTAATTATTTTTACTACAAGTACTGATAACCTACTTGATATTAGATATCAGAGTTAGGTGATTCTATTTGCTGCATTCTACTTGAGCAGCCCCTGTTGAATGAAGATCTATTTGTTGCCATAGTTAATGTGCTCAATTCTGCTGCATGTTATCAGGTTGGTAACTGTATATTCACGCTATAGATACAAATTTGGATTGCTGTTGCTTAATTGCTTCGCAGATAATTGTCAATTTAGATACTAAAATTTTTCAGCCTTTTCCTATTGCCCCCTTTTTCTCTGCTCGGGTAACCTTCATGGTCATTGCTATTGAATTTTGTTTTTGTAACAAGATTTTGATGTTTTACTCACTTGTTTCATCTCCCTCAAACTGTCTCTCGGATTTGTTATCCTAATCGGGGATTGTCTGTTACATGAACTCTCCCCATTAGCAAGAGGTAATCATTTTCAAGCCACAAGAAGGGATCTCCTACTGAACGATAGGAAAGTGAGTTCTTCCAGTTGGCATTCATTAGTCCGCTTGGGTAGGAGCACCTAGTTGATCGCCCAACAAAAGAGTTGTTTAGCGAATGACTCAACCTATGCATCCGGTATTTACACACTCTACTTCGAGGTGTAAATCACTTAAACTCTTTATTCCCCCTACCCCTGTATTAATGAAAGAATAGAATGAAGTTCTTTGACCTTGCGAGCACCCACTCAAAATAGGGAGGGCAAACTCTTATCTCCCCGATCTCCAAAAGTTTGAAGTTCAGTTTCTTTTAGCCTGAAGGTGCATTGTTTCAAGACACCCGGTTCTGTGCCTGCATTTTTATTCAAACTTTAAATTTTTTAAGTCTGCCTGTTTAAGCTTCAGAATATTCTAATTACGTCAAGATTTAAACTTCAATTCAAAATTTGATTTTGTGAATGGGGAAGCATAAATTGAGTTGAATAATATGATTCAGGACATAAAGCATGAGTCAAATTTTATTGTCATGAATGATATCATAAAACTTAAGAAAACCTTAAAAATAAGAAATTTTAACTAGTATTATGTACATAATTGGGTTTTCAAAATGACAAAGTTCAATGGCTTATATTATCCTCGAGTAAATGAAAATAAGTTATACATATTTATTACATTTAGTTTTATTTAAAACTGAGTGAATTCTTCAGTTTGTGTGATTTACTGTCGATTCACATTGTTGCCTATGATTCTTGATTCATTCTCATACTGAATTGAATTGAATCATATTATTTTCTGATGCAATCTCAATAGTACCATCAATATTTTCGAGAAAGTGTTTTCTTATCAGCAATTGTTTATGCAGCCTGCTTTCCTTGTTTCTATCTTTGCAACGAAAGATGATACAGATGTCCAGCTAACTAATTCTAAAGATGTGAAGCGGTCAACAAGTGAAGCTTCTCTTGGACCACATAGAACCAAGATATCTAGCCTGGTAGAGGGTCTTCTTCAATTTGTTGGAAGATCTGAAGATCTCATCAACAGGTATGTTAATCTGAAGCTCTTCTGGTTTCTTTCTTTTTTATATTATACATATGCAATATCAGATCTGCCATTTCTTTATGTAGTCACTTCTGTGTAAATATATATATATATATATTTTCAGAAAGGTATTCTCGAGTGCTTTTTGTTGGATCTTTTATGATTATTTGGGGTCTTTTGTTTTTCTTGTTTCAGTGGCACAATAATTAAAAGGTTTTATTTTTCTCCAGCAATGCATGCTTATTACTGAGTATGCTTAACTTCTTGAAGGCCTTATGGCAAGGCGCTGGTCAGTATGCGAATATATTGGAGTTGCTAAAGAGCTCTGAGAAGTTCTGGAAACAATTGTCTAACTGTATTGTAAAGACTGATAATACTAGAATTTCCCCCTGTGAAAGTATGACTGAAGCAGAATGGGCAAACTTGCCATACAAATATCAGTGTCAGTCTGCTATATTGGAAATATTGGCATATGACATGTTCCTGGACAAAAAGTTGTTATTTGCTGAGTCACATGTAAAAGAATCCATTGAGCCAAAGGAGAGGATAGAAACTGCTGTGAGTTCTGCAAAATCAAAGGCGGTAAATCCGGTTGATCCTAAAGACATTTTTTCAGATTGGTGTGATAGCTCAGTCTTGAGTGGTCTGATCAAGTTATATGTTTCCTGTGAATATGACAATGGAATACATTATAGCGTTCAGGTACTTCTCCTTTTGGATATATATATATATATATATATTTAACTTCATAGAATTGCAGTTTGTTGTGCCAAGTTAACTAAGATAGAGCTGCACATCTGATTTGACTCTGGTGTTTCTCTCTCCAGTTGAACTGTTTTCACTAAATAATGTTATTTTTAATATTGTGTTGCTGGGTTTGTTGGGGTACTTGGTGAAGGCATGTTTGCACCAGAAGTACTTAACTTTTTGCAAAGTTGTTTCATTTCCTGTCCTTGTCTTTATGTTTATCTGCTATTTCTTCAGGTTGCTGTTAGTTTGCTCACTGTGCATTTGATTGGGAAGCTGGAAACTACAAACGCAGGATGTTTGTCTGTGTCATTGCTTCAAAAAATTCATCTTGTATCTAAAGAGGTATAATGTTCCTATTTCCTTTCTAAATATCAATGTTTGATGATTATCTAATTCTTCTGTATGCTTGTATGTTTCTGTTAACAGTTGAGTAGTCAGCCTGCTTTTTCTGAACTATTGGCTCAATACTCAAAGTATGGTTACAGGTAACATGTTTTATGAAACCTTTTTTCACTGCATTCTTACAACTTGAGCATCCATAACTAACTAGGTATTACAATGGAAACAGATGTTATCAGTTTTAGCTTGTCTATTTGCTTATATGTTTTAAATTTTCCCTCTAAAAAAAAATATGAAAATTGCAAAAGGACATATTGTGATTGATAGTGCTAAGTATTACAGATCTTCTGAGGCTCTTTATATAACAGTGGAAGAGACAACTCTAGTAGTTGACCTGCTTGCATGATTAGGTTTTTCTGATTTTATGTCATTATGTCAAGGAGTGCTGATAATGTTAATTAATTCTTTTTCTCATTATGAGGCAGCATTCCACACATCCAGTCCTAAATTCTTGTTGTGCATTGACTTCTACATTTTATTGACCGGTCTGTCCTTTCATATTTCTGTTAATTCTTCCACACTACATGAACATTGAAATAAGACTTTTGTAAGGATTTTTTTTTGTTGACTTTACCATGTTAATTTGTTTTTGGAATGCAATGCCCCACATAAATGCTATTTCAATCACCAGTTTTCATGAGTTCTTTTTTTAAAGAAATAGTTCTGATACTTTCTGTATCTTTGTTACTTTGGGTTTTCTATTCAGTGAAGGAAAGGAGCTGAAAACTTTAATTCTCAATGATCTTTATTATCACATACAAGGTGAACTTCAAGGTCGTAAGATAGGTTCTGGACCATTTAAAGAACTTTCCCAGTTTCTGGCAGAGTCAAAACCTTTTCAGAAGTACGAGCAGAAATATGATGGGGACCTTGCAAGAGCAATGGATGCGCGTTTGTTTGACACTGAGCATATACGAGCAGATTTAGGACTAGATGTGTGGGATTATTCACATTGGAAGGCATCTAAAGCAACTGGAGAAACAATGCTGCATTACATGCAAAATGCAAACTCAATGGTGTTGCTTTCAAGATCAAAGCTTTCTGCACTAAAATCATTACTAACTGTGCTGATAATATATGAAGATGATGTAAGCTCTCTAAACTTTTATTGTTCTCTTATATTGTGATCTTTGATGGGCTTGTTATTGTTTGGGTATTTATAAATCACCATAGTTGTTGAATGGGTTAGATTTTTACCTTCAGATTAATGTTATTCTCATGGTGATTTCTTAAATAAAATGGGGAAAATAAATGTTGACTCTTCTGTATTTTAAGTCATACATCTATATATAGAGGAGGATTTAGCATAGTTTGATGTTCTATAAATGCCTTATATCCGGATGTATCATTCATATTTTGCTTCCACCATCAGCTAAAGACCAATTGGCTTTTGTTCTTTCATTTCTTGGAGTTGATCTTAATTCGTTTACAGTATTAATTCACATGTAACTGCTGGGTGCAGTCACTGGAGAAAAGAACAGCAATTGGAAGGAGGATCCCTGACCAAGTCTTATTCTCATGCATTGATAACATATGTCGAAGTTTCCATGATGTAATGGAATCATTGGCTCCCCTTTTATATGCCTCTGAAGATGTGCTTGATTTTCTGGCCGCACAAACAGAACTACTCCTCCATCTCATGAGATCTGCTAAGGGAAGCCTTTCAGCACCTGTTTGCACGCTAGTGTTAAGAACCTTGAGTTATGGCCTTAAGGTGCTGAGTGCCTTCAAGCCTTCAGTTACTGGGGTGAAAAAGACAAAGAAGCTTATATTAATGTCGGTTCTCTTGGCAGTAAGATTTGGTTCCCTCAACTCAGGTTTAAATGCGGTGGCAGATATGGGATCTCTGGATGGCACACCTGAGATTTCTAATGTATGCCTTGGGCTATTGCCCATCATCTCCGACTTTATTAGCACTTCTGAGTATTCTACCATCTCCCTGACTGCTGCGGACATAATACTGAGAAGATTTTTGACACCTAATACTTGGTTCCCCATCATACAGCAACACCTAAAATTGCAGCATGTTATTCTGAAGCTTCAAGATAAAAATTCTGTTGCATCAATTCCTATATTACTGAAGTTCTTTTTGACTATAGCACATGTTAGAGGAGGTGCTGAGATGCTTCTCAATGCTGGTTTTCTCTCTTCTCTTAGAGTGTTGTTTGCTGATTTATCAGATGGGAGGGATACCTCAGTTATTAATAATGAGAAAAATCCTTTGGACAAAACTGAAAAACCTCAACATATTTGGGGACTTGGCTTGGCTGTGGTCACAGCTATAATTCATTCTTTAGGAGACACTTCTGTGTGTGCTGAGATTGTGGAAAAAGTGATAGTGTTCTTTTTCTCAGAGAAAGCTCACCTGATTTCCTATTATCTCACTGCACCGGACTTTCCATCCAATGATCATGACAAGAAAAGACAGCGCATACAGAGGAGACAGACTTCTCTAAGTTCTCTCAAAGAAACAGAGAATACTCTCATGCTAATGTGTGTGCTAGCGAAACATTGGAGATCCTGGGTTAAGGCCATGAAGGACATGGATTCTCCTTTAAGAGAAATCAGTATTCATCTATTAGCTTTCATCAGCCGAGGAACCCAACGCTATGCAGAATCTTCCCATAAGACTGCCCCTCTCTTATCTCCGCCTGTTACAAAGGAGGAGGTTGATTGCTGTATGGAACCTTTGTTTGTCAATAGCAGAAATGGATGGTTTGCTCTCTCATGCCCTGGTTGTGCTGCCCAGCCAAGGTCCTCTTCTGAGTCGAGCACAACTGCTCTGACGGTCAAGGATCCAGTTACGGAAGTCTCTGCTACTCAAACATACTTCTCAGACTCTGTTGCCTTGCAGATCTATAAAATTGCATTTCTTCTTTTGAAATTTCTATGTCTACAAGCTGAGGGTGCTGCTAAGAGGGCAGAGGATGTGGGATTTGTTGATCTTGCTCATTTTCCTGAGCTTCCAATGCCTGAGATTTTACATGGCTTACAGGTGATGGTAGCATGTATATCTTTATGTAGAATTTCTAATATCTGAAGAGTTTAAGAGTAATTTACTCAAAGTAACACAATGTATTTGTCCTTTCTGATCTTTTTGGTGTTATGAGTGCAGGACCAAGCAATTGCTATTGTAACTGAGCTTTGTGAGGGGAAAAAATTGAAGCAAATTAGTCACAGAGTTCAGTACGTCTGTATATTACTACTTCAGATGATGGAGATGGCTTTGTATTTGGAACTTTGTGTTTTACAGATTTGTGGGATAAGACCTGTATTAGGTCGTGTGGAGGACTTCTCAAAAGAAGCTAAATTATTAATAAAAGGTGTTGATCCTTCTATATTCCTTATGATCATGCAATTAAAATTTTGAAGTTCATATAATAATTCTGGTCTTTTCTTTTGCAGCCACGGAGGGGCATGCTTTTTTAAAGTCATCTGTGAGATCCTTGAAGCAGGTAATGTCACTTGTCTACCCTGGATTGTTGTTAGAAAAGGAGTTATTATAAAACTCCTTTTGCATTAGTGCAGTAAGTCATCCACATTCTTCAAAGTGTAGTTAACATCTTACTTGCACAAAATGAGGAAGAAAATAAATGTGAATATGTAATATTATTCTGCTCATCAGTGCACCGAAATTTTCTTGGAGCCATTTTTTTTTTACTATTTCCAAACGTCTAGTGACTTAGAATGCCAAGTTATGGAGGTCGTCACGAGTTTAATTAGTTTTCACATTGATTGTCTGCATTTGACGGACAATCTCTAGTGCCCAGGCACATGATTATGGTTTGGTACTTGGATATGCCAGTACAGTGTACCTAATCCATGATTAAATTTCTAGATAGTAACAGTTGGAAGAGTAAGTTTACGATGCATGTACCAGTGAATCAGGTTCTTGGATTAGATTCATTTGATATGCTAGCCAGCAAGAACCACAACACCAAGAAGGTTGGATTGTGGGGAAACTGGTGATAACAGAACTGATTGTTCAACTTTCACAGCCAAGTGAAACACAAGCATAAGATTTTAATCAGTTTTATTTTTGTAGCATATAAAATTTTTTATGAAATTATTTGAAACTTTGCACATAATACAATTAGGAGGGATGGAATTTCTTTTAAGAGGTTATGAAAAATAAGGTCATGTGAAATTTCTAGTAATACGTTTTAAATTTCATCAACAGTGATATATTCTGAATGTATTTGTTGTAATCTCGGTGGAATTCTCACAAGTTTAATTTGATCATATAAGATTAAATATTTACCATTTTTAGTTAAAATATAAATGAGTTCACAAATAAATTTTACAGAACTTCTTGGTGTACTCCAAACGTAATCTTTAATAATTGCTTTTAACAGTTTCTATTATTTGCTATATGCCGACAAGAGGCATCTGACCGCCTTATAGCTGTCTGTAAAGAATACGGAGCATGACTACTCATGAAAAGACTTGCTCCAAACAGCTAAAATAACGAAACGGGCAATCAAGAGAGTAGGAAATCGACCAATTATTGAGCTTTTTTTTTTAACTTTAAAGCCAGGCTATTCAATATAGCCTGCAACTTCTTTTCGCCCCCTACGCAGCCGAATGATGTTTTTATCTCTTTAGCATCTTTGTCCCCGTACACGTCCATAATGGATTATTTGGTAGTATTTTGCATTTTCTAATGAATTCCGAAGGGATGTCACCAGTCCCATTGTCTCATTTAAATAAATTAATGAAAAAATAGTAATATTTAGAATCAATTACTTGGTGGAAGTACCTTGACTGTGCCACTTTTTGAAACAATAGTTTTATTATTTAGTAGTGAACCTCTGGCTTCAACTATTGTTGAGTTCTCTTTACCTCAAATGGGGCATCTTTAAAATGTAGGCACTTTTTGTTTTGAGGCCATGAAATAAAGCATTTTTTGTTGTTTTATTAATGGAAAATTATAGTATCTCTCCGATCTTTTCTTCTTTCCGCTAATTTGGATTTTGCTTTAGCACAGAACAAGAGTGCCGTGTGAGAAAAGAAAATCTACTCTTTAGTGCGTTAAATCCGCTGGGTTGAAAATTAACAAACTCCCAAGATCTTGTAAGCAAATAAAATCACTCCAGCGTATGCTTCTTTCTTGCTGGTTGATTTTTGCATTATTCTAAGTAATATTGTCTGCAAAAACTTCTCAGCTCTAAAAGAAATTCAGATAATATATATACATGTATATACATACATGTTTATCTAACGTTACCTTATTGGTAAAAACAGAAAAAAAGAAATGGATGATAAGCTGGTAAACGGGAAACTAGGCTTTTGAGATTCTCTACAGAGATGGGCTTGAGATAGGAGGGTGTTTTGAGTTAGCTTTAACATATTAATTATTTTTAAAAAAAATTATATTTATTATAAATATTTTATTAGTTGAGTGGACAAAGAAATTTATAAAATAAATTTATTTCTAACAACTTAATAAATATTTTATTTTTATGTTACTAAACAGTTTCTAAAAGTTGCTTATGAGCATGAAATTTAATATTCCAAATATCCTTCAAACAGACTTGTGTGAGCTCAATTGGACTCCAATAATAAGGATAAAAATTTCTCAGTTAAATGGTAAATGTAATGTTACTTTTCTCACTTGTATTTAGATTTTTAAAGAGAAAATTTTGTTATCCGCCTATTACTTTATCTTAAAAAAAAGTTGACTTCAATATTGTTCTTAGCTGGAAATTTTTACTGTAGTATATTAATGCTTAACATGAATAATGATTTTTTTTTAGAAAATTATAATTCAAGGGTTAAAATACTGATTTGACAGTAATGCCATAAATTTAACACCAACGGTAATACTAAAATTTATCCCCAAGATAGTCGTACTTGACCTCATTAACTGGCATCAGTTTTTCGACAGTTTCTTCTTACTCTTGTGGAAAAACGGCGTCGTTTCAGTATTTCCCGGTGAGCCCCAAATAAGACAAAAGCATATGCTAGTGTCGACTGATAACCGATATCAGAACTGGTGCCATCACAGCCTCGGATCCCCACAAATCTTAACCCTGGTCAAGCGTAACCCAACCGCGGTTTCTCTCAACCATACTGGAGATTTCTCCACCCGTCCTCAATCGACGGCCACGATCCTCCTCTCCCTCAGATATTCACCGCTTCCTCCGCTATATAAACTCCCCCCACGCTTCCCAAAACCCTAACAACAACAACAACACCAACACCAGCAGCAGGAGAAACGGTAGGACAACTCATTTCTCCTCAAATCTCAGTTCACGGTCTGCAACCATGGTTAACCCTAAGGTCTTTTTCGATCTCACCATCGGCGGTGTGCCTGCTGGACGCGTCGTGATGGAGCTCTTCGCCGATACCACGCCGAGAACCGCGGAGAACTTCCGTGCTCTCTGCACTGGCGAGAAGGGCGTCGGCCGCTCGGGCAAGCCCCTCCACTACAAGGGTTCGACCTTCCACCGCGTGATCCCCGGATTCATGTGCCAGGGCGGTGACTTCACCGCTGGAAATGGCACCGGAGGCGAGTCGATTTACGGCGCAAAGTTCGCTGACGAGAACTTCGTCAAGAAGCACACCGGTCCCGGTATCCTTTCCATGGCCAACGCCGGACCTGGCACTAACGGATCCCAGTTCTTCATCTGCGTGGCGAAGACGGAGTGGCTCGATGGGAAGCACGTCGTGTTCGGCCAAGTTGTTGAGGGCATGGACGTGATCAAGTCTGCGGAGAAGGTCGGTTCCTCTTCCGGAAGGACTTCGAAGCCCGTTGTCGTAGCCGATTGCGGTCAACTTTCTTAGATAGTAATGGGGGATCTGGAGTCACTTCGTTGACGATCGATCTATATCATTAAGGAGTCGCTACATTTCTTAGGGGTTGAAATTTCGTTTTCCGATTACCAGTCCTTTGTTTATGTCCTGTCATTTTCCCTTTCTTTTTTTTCTCAGAGGTGGATTGATAAAGGTGACTGGCTTTTCGTGGGGGGGTCGGGTCTAGTGGTTCTTGAGATCTTCATGTGTTCCTAATGAACTGCCATTAATAAGATAGGTTTACTTTTATCGTGACTGCTTTTTCTTCGCTAACTCTCTGATTGGTATACAATTTGCTTGACCATCTTTCATAATCTCGATTAATGAGTATAAAAGAAGCTTTGTTCATGCTTGGGTGAATTGTGATTCAGTGAATTTGGCAGGCATTCGGAAGAAATAAACGATTTTTATCCGAAACACAAAATTTATGCATGAGTATGAGTGAAATCAACAATTGTGGGCTCCGAGAATAAGAAGGGTAGGGCAAAAACCGGCATATACTTAAATGCCATGCTCTTATGCTTGTGGTGGATAAGGCCATTGCAGTGTGATGTGGCTCAGATGTACTACTCTGTGGATAAAAAAGTTGTATTTTGATTTTTCCTTCTAAAAAAATTCTCTGTTTTGAAAATATCATGGTGGGTGATAGACTTGGCCCGCCTCCCGTTCGGGTTAGGGTTTCAGTTTGGTTCAGCCAACCTGGTCAACGAATGGGATTAAATCTGATTCGGTACATTGAACCTAGATATACTGGGTGAAGCTCCAGGTGGGGTTAACCTAAATGGTCTTGTCCGTGTCGTAATTATATGTAAATTAGAATTGAATTTTACATAAAAATATTTAATATGAGAATAAAATTTTAAAAAAAAGATCAGATGCACAACACTAATTAATTTAATTTCAAGGAATAAATCACATTTGTATAATTTCTAATTGTTTGTGGGCTCAAAAGGCCCATTTAGTCTTAAACCCAGTCTCTCCTACGAGCAAACCCAAATGAATCCAGTCTTCTATTTTAACAAATTTAAATCGCCTTCGTCGTTCTCCAACATGCATGAACACATAAATACTTACACACGTGTGTACACACACACACACACACATCTGTGTATGTATATATATATATATATCGTGTATACGTATTAAGATGATATTTTGTTCAAAAATCTTAAAATTAATGTGTAAAATTCAAACCATTTCAAATATAATTCGGAAAAGTGTAGGTTTAAATTTGAATGGAATTCGGATTGATGAGAAAAGTAAAGGTGGGTCAAGGCAGGTTTGTACGTAATCTTCTAAGATTTGTCTGAACCCAATTCGCTGTGCACCGATATATATATATATATATATATATAATTAGTAAAAATATTTTATTTGTATTATATTTATATCAACATAATAAAATGATCAAGTCCAAATATAACAACTCATAGTCCTTGTAATTTTTTTTAGTCTTGAATCCAAAAGTTGTTTAATTACCCGATAATTTTGCATATTTATATTACTTACTTTTTCCATATATATATATATATATAAACACATGATAAAAAATGAGTGATTGTCTCGTTTCTCGGTGCACCAAATATACCATACATTATATATAATAATGTAGACGCCTTTCATTTTACATCTTAATACAAGATGTGAATCCACTTGAGAAATGTGATTTCCATTTTTTTTTTTTTTTTTTTTTTGTGAAACGTCTTTCGATTATTAATTACACAAAACCTTTTCATTTACCTAATTAATGATTATAATCAATATTAAATAATTAAAACAAAAATCATGTATTTGCTCCATGCCCTTCTCGAACTTGCCCGCTCAATCATTAAATATTTATAATAAATTATTAAATTTTAATTTTTTATTAGATTATTAATTATATATTATAAGGAGAAAACTTGATCATGAATATACCCATTATAATAATTTATGTATAAGTTATTATAACACAGAGAGCTTGCTTATGAATAAACTCGTTAGGACTAGTAGTCCTCATTCATTGTCTTGCTCCCTTTTTTTTTTTTTTTTAATTATGAGCTTTCCTTTAACGGTTGCTTGTTATTTTTTTAGTAAAAAATATAATATAATTTATTATTAGAAAACTAGCTTTATACTTATATTTTGTGTATTTCATTGTATAAATTTAAAAAAAGTTATTTCGTTTTTTAATAAAAACAAAACTGCGGAAGTAGTGCATATTCTGCATTTGCTGGCTTCCAGCTTTTGTGTGACGTGAAGTTGCCGTTTTAAATTACCATTTTACCCTTCCCATCCATTATGTTGTCCCCACGTGCCGAACTCCCCCCACCGATAAATATAAATAAATTTGAAATTGTTTCGTTCAAAATTCTAAATTATTTGTGTGTATAAATCTTTATTCTAACTTCTTACGTTACAGCTCCCTCTCTCGAGGGTATTTCTGACATTCACTCAGACCTTCTTCTTTCTCAACTCTTGAACCATCCAAATCCACTCGGTAAAAAACAAAATCAGAAGCCAACGCGCAAAGTGCACCAAATTTTCCATCCGCGAAAACCGAAGCCCAAAAAGTCTGAACAGAGATCAACGGCGGGGAAGAAGCCGATTTCATTTTTGAAAAAATTGTGGTTTCGCACGTGATCACTGCCGCGGCCAGCCACGCGGAATTGGAATTTTCCGACAAAGCACCAACCCACTGAGTTGAGTCCTCATTTTGACGAGTACCGAGATCTCCTCTCTCTCTCTCTCTCTCTACAACTCTACAATTCGAAGAGACTCTCTAAACGTCGCCGTTGCTGGGACAACTAGTTGTCTTGTGCTATTCTTTTTGGCTATCGTTCTCGCGGAAATCCCGTCTCCTTTTGGCGGGAAAACTGTTGTCGCATTTAGAATAGGTGCTCCATAGTAAAAGAAAGTGCGACAGCAATGTTCATGTGATTGTAGGCGAACAAGAGAGTGGCCTGAGCTGGGATTCATACATGTGTAGGGAGTACATAAATATTCAGGGACAATTTATATGTGTGTAGTAAAGCACAGAAGGATAAAGTAGACGGGAAGCGAGGGATGGGATTATCGGAGAATTCCAAGGGCCTGATTTTGGCCGTAGCGTCAAGCGCGTTCATAGGATCGAGTTTCATTTTGAAGAAGAAAGGGCTCAAGCGAGCTGGTGCCACTGGTGCTCGAGCAGGTTAGTCCTATCTTTTGCGATTTTATTATTATTTTTTTTAATTCATCTTTTGAGGTTTTATTTCTTGATTTGGTTTTATTCTCCTTAATTTTTTATTCCTCGGTAAGATTTTAGACTAATCACTCGGATAACTCAAAGAAATGTGAATTTGAGAATTGTACTACCAGTTTTTGTTGCGTTTAACTGGATTTTGTTGCCGATTTTGCTGAATTCGGGCTGGAATTTTGAGTCTGATTCTGTTCGATTAGAAAGTATGTTGGAATATTTCTCAATTTTTAGTGGAGTAAGCAAAGATCCTTGAACCAAATAGTAGTTGCTATACTTAGATGATATTACAGAGTGCGACAGATTTTTAATGACTTTTGAGTTGAGAAATAGATATCCTTATGCAAAGATGAGGATCTTCAGGGATGAACTAAGCTTTTGTGAATTGCAGATACTGTGCTCATGAAAAATGGTAGGAAAAAGTTTATGCGACGTGTCATGTTGCGTTACAAAAAGGATTACTGATTTTGGTGGTTTTGTGTTGACTTTTGTTTGGCTGAATCTTGGTGAGCTCAGTAGAGGAATTTGGCAAAGGAGGGTAGAAGGAATTTGGCATCGAATCAAAGTATTGATAGCATGCCTTGTCCTTACAATTGTTTTCATTTTCTCTTCTTCTCCAACAGTCCGTTTGGTGGCTGGATCTATTTAATGTCTCTCCTGCTTAGGAAATTTAGTAGGGTATCATTTTGTTTACACAACAAATTCTTCATTGTTCTTTTCTGATGACTCATTATTTGAATCTTTTATTGTGATGCATGGCTTGAGTAGTAAAACACAAAACAAAAGTGTTTTCTCTGGTTCCTGAAGAGATTTTCATGACTAGATTCTCATGCTCGTTTTAATCTTTTTTTTTTTAGAAAAAAAGAGAAATCTGATGTTGGCCACTAGGTGGCAACTAGTTTTCTTCCCAACACCTTTTAGCAAAAAAAAAAAAAAAAGGATGACAAAAGATATCCTTCTTAAGAAATGAAAGGATCTTTCTGTCTAGTGTCTTTTTATTCTCAATTATTTGTCAAGTTAGTTGTCTAGCAAAAGAATTCATTGTTGAGTTAGAAAATATTTGTTGAGTTCATGTAATTGAAGTTTTTCTTTTTCGAATGAATTGTGTAGGAGTTGGAGGTTATACCTACTTACAAGAGCCACTTTGGTGGGCAGGCATGGTGACAAGTAAGTATAGCAATACCAATGCAAGTTCCTTCCCATTTGTACTTGTCCCATTCTCTTGGTCTTCTTGCTTCTTAACGAAAAGAAAAATTCTTGAGGACGTACATTACCAAATATTAATCCTCTCCTAATGTTTGAAAATATAGTGATTGTTGGGGAGGTGGCAAATTTTGTGGCTTATGTTTATGCTCCTGCTGTTCTTGTGACTCCACTTGGTGCATTGAGTATAATTATCAGGTAACTATAGATGTTTCCTTGGTTTATTTGTCACATATGGTAATTTCTTATCAACTAAGTCCAAAAAACATTTTCCCCTTTCCTCACTAACACATTTGATGAATCTGAGAAGTGCTGTTTTGGCACACTTCTTGTTGAAGGAAAAACTGCAGAAATTGGGAGTTGTGGGATGTGTCTCCTGTATTGTGGGATCAGTCGTGATTGTTATTCATGCACCTCAAGAACACACTCCAAATTCTATAGAAGAAATCTGGACTCTGGCAACTCAACCAGGTTCTGTCCCTCTATTCAAAATTTTTTTTTTTTGGTTAAATAATATTCTTTTTCTTTCGAATAATTGTTTAACTTTTTTCTTTTCTATTTTACGTACAGCCTTTCTAATCTATGTGGCAGCTACACTTTCTTTAGTTTTAGCTTTGATTTTGCACTTTGAACCTCGCTATGGCCAGACAAACGTATTGGTTTACTTGGGAATTTGTTCTTTAATGGGTTCAATAACAGTAAGTACATTTCCTCTTTGAGTACATGGTTATAATTCTTTCCATGGTTGCATGTTTATATTTTCTACTCTGCCATGTTATGTATTAGTCTCAAAATATTTCTTACGTGTTATCCAGGTTGTGAGCATAAAGGCGATTGGAATTGCAATAAAGCTTACGTTGGAGGGGATAAGCCAGATGGCTTATCCTCAGACTTGGTTTTTCATCACAGTTGCTGCAATATGTGTCATTACACAATTAAATTATCTGAACAAGGTGAGTTGGTGTTTGCCACTTCAGAAGATTTTTAGAATTTGGAAAACTAGCAATTTCATTCCTTCAGGTGATTCAGGAGAACATTAGTTGGATGAAGTCTTAACTTCCCATATCATTCCTTCAGGTGAACCAGGGAACATTAATTGGATGATGGCTTAGCATCTATAAAGCGAATAGATGAGCTTGACCAACATGTTATAGTCTTCTGGTCCCTACTTTAGGATCTTGTTCTTGTTATGGGATTAGTTGGTACATCAAGAGAGTCTAAGTTCTCCACACGTTAGAGAGACTACAAATTTTTCTGAAATTATTTTCTGCTAACCTCTTTATTCCTTATAGATTTAGTAGGATACGCAAGACTGGAACTATAACTATTTTCTTAAACCGGGAGCTGCCTATCCCTTAGGACAAGCAACTAAGACGAATTCAAGTGCAATGAACTGCTTATCCAAACTGCACACCTTTACTGACTAAAAGACAGAACAAAATACATAAACAAACTGCCTACTCTAACTGATTAAAAGAGACAACATAATACATAGATATAATATAATAAATTCAAACATAACAAACTAAACACTTCGTATTTAGCAGCCAAGCACTTAATTCTTTTTCTTTCTTCATCTGGTAGTCTTCGTCAAATGGCACCATGCCATGACACATAACATCTACTCAAATGAGTGATGAATATCATCTTGTTTCAACATACGGAGGATTCTTGTTTTTTGTTACTTAGGATATCTAGTGCTTGGTGGATGTGTGAAGATAGATAAGATCATGGTTCATTCTTTTGGGACAAATTTATAGGAATACTCCCATCTTTATTTTAATATTCCTCATAAATTATAAGTTTCAAACATTCTAAAGACTTTTAATCGTTAAAAGTGCAAATTGGATCTAAGTAGTCCTTCAAGCAGCTTTGCACCTGGCCATTTCTGCTTTTTCCTCACTGTGTCACTGTCACACAACGGGCTGACACATTTGATAAACTTAAGAGGCACTACATGCTTGGGTGGTTCTCTTTCAGTGTTCCAGTTGGTTTAACGACCATCATCGTAACTTTTTACGTCCTTATAGTGCATATAAGCCGAATATCATTTAGAGGAGTGGCATTGCCTTGTGGTCTAAGTTCATTATTTTCTTTGTTTCAGGCCTTGGATACTTTCAATGCTGCAATTGTTTCTCCTGTATATTATGTAATGTTTACAACCCTTACTATTGTTGCCAGTGTGATAATGTTTAAGGTAAATTATTTGATTCATCTTCTGGTTTCTTTTTTCATTTGGGATGATTTCCCTCTTCTGGGCAGTTAATACAAGGAACAGATTAATGCAAAACTTATGGCATTTGATGTTTTCTACAGGATTGGTCGGGCCAAAATGCAAGCAGTATAGCCTCTGAGATATGTGGATTCGTCACTGTCCTTTCAGGAACAATTATACTTCACGCAACAAGAGAACAAGAACAATCTTCTCAACA
>NW_019014655.1:1421706-1436121 GCF_000150535.2 Carica papaya | reverse complement strand
GTGACCTGGACACCAAACTGGAATCTCTGAATGGATGATGCGTCACCCAAACTTCGAACATCAGGCTAAGGAACTCAACATACACCAATAAAATGGTATCATTTACAGTTCTCTTGATAGTCTTGTGATACTAGAAGTTTTACATAGGAAAGCTTGCCTTTATTCTTCATTCTAGTACACACTTCCAATTGAGGTTTTGCCATAGACGGGCTTTTGATTGATTCTTCTATTCTTTCCGGCTCATTTTCTTCTCCAGTTTATTATATACGTGCAGTTGCCGAATCATTTTTGTAATTTTCAAGCAAGCCTTTACTTGTTGTACACTTAAATCATTATTACCGAAATCTCTGGATTATGAAGAATCTGGCTTTTAGATGTCAGTGGCTTTTGCGATGGAGCTTTGCATTTGGAAAAGTGTGCAAGAATCACTTTGCTAAAGGTGGGGGAATTTTGTTTACATGCACTTTTGAGGATATTATTGTAGATGTACATTGCTTGTTTTAAGTTTCAATTCGGCTAAGATTGATTATTAAATTAATATGCCAATTAATTTCCTGTTGGTGAAGGAGGTGTCACATTTGAATTTGACTTGAGGATTGTTCGCGATTAAAAACCAAATCTGCAGGAGTTGAAAGCGGCCGACTTCGGCCTTTTAAAAAATATCTCCGTGCTTAACGTTTAAGAAATATCACCTCCATTATTTGATTCTGAGTTTTGTTATTTTTTTTTTATAAAGGGAAAATTAATATAACATGATTATTTTTTATTTGTATAAAAAATTTATCAAGTGTAAAACTACAAGAGATGAAGCAAAATTTAAAAATTACTTTCATTTTTAAACAATAATAATTTAAATAAAAATTTGCTTTATTTGTTATAAATATTGATTAAATTAATAAAAAACACAATAAAAAAGATTGATAAACTTTTTTTTTTTAAAAAAGGGGGGTATTCAATATTCAGATAGATACGCACGTTTAAAGCGGGCTACTCTTATTCTTCTAAGATTTGCTTAACAAAAAATACTCTGAGCAGATCGGTACTAATGGTGTAGTACGGATTTCTTAATTATTTCAAATTTTAGATCATTAGTTTACATAAAATAATTACTTGGCTGAATAAATCAGTGTAAAATTTAAAAAAAATAAATATTATAGTAATAATAAATAAATAAATATTTAATACTAGATAGAAGTTGTGAGATTATATTCTGATATTTATATCAAAGTCAGAAATATTTATAAAAAAAAAAGGTTTTTTAAAATTATAATTAGTATTTTTTATTAAATTATTAATTACTTTACAATTATGTCTCAATTTTTTTTTTTTTTATAATTCAGTATTAAATTTATGAAGTTAATTTTAATAAATAACAGAAACAAATATCTTGTTTTACTTAAATATAAGAAAGAAAAAATACACACAATAATTATTTTTTTAGAATTTTTTTTTTAAAATTGACGCCTGCATAGAAATAATCTATATAGTCCAACTTATTTTTAGAATAATTCTATAAATTTAAAAATAAATTATAGAAAATAAAACTAATTACAACAGGTTCATCCCTAATTTCTCTCCAGGCTAAGGGAAAATATTATACTTAATCCTTATGAGATCACGACCGTCCGTATGATCGCATCAAAGCCAACATTCCGTCAACCAAGAGAATCTCTAGTTGTCGTTCTCCACCGTCGGATCAAATCTCACATCTTTCCACTACATATTAAGCAATGCCAGCCCCGACCAGTTTAGCTGCCAACCAACGCAATCTAAGACCATCCAGACACTCTTGAAGAAAAATCTGCGAAAAAAGGCAAAAACACAACCATGGCTGCAACGGTTTCGTCTCCATGGGGAAAGCCCGGCGCATGGGCCCTAGACGCCGAGGAGCACGAGGCCGAACTCCTCAAAGAACAGCAAGACACCGCCGCTCTTCCCGGAGATTTTCCTTCTCTTTCCGCGGCCGCCGCCAGCAAACCTAAAAAGAAGAACAAGGGCCAAACCCTTTCCCTTGGCGAGTTCACCACATACGGCTCTTCTAAGCCCTCGTCACAGCCGGACCGTCTCACTCATGACGAGCTCCTCTCCCTCCCCACCGGCCCACGCCAACGCTCCGCTGAGGAGCTCGACCGCTCGCGCCTAGGCGGTGGCTTTAAGTCCTACGGTCGTTATAACGAAGATTCGCCGAATCCTAGGTGGGGATCCTCTTCTAGGGTTTCTGATGAAGGGAGGAGGCAGGGCGGTTTCAATAGGGATGCACCCAGGGAATCTGGTCCCTCTCGTGCTGACGAGATTGATAACTGGGCCGCCGGGAAGAAATCGACGGTGGGAAGTAGCTTTGAGAGGAGAGAGAGAGGTGGATTCTTCGAATCGCAATCAAAAGCCGATGAAGCCCAGACTTGGGTCAGCAATAAGGCGCCGGAACCGCGTAGATTTGGCGGTGGATTTGAGAGGCGAGGCAGTTTCGACTCCCTATCAAGGAACAGGGAGATGCCCAACGGTGGCGGTTCGGATTCTGATAACTGGGGAAGGAAGAGGGAAGAGAGTAGCGGGGGTGGTGGAGGCGGGAGGCCTAAGCTTGTATTGCAGCCGCGCACCTTGCCCGTGAGCAATGGGAAGCATGAGTCACCTGCGGCAGCAGCGAAACCCAGGGGTATGAACCCATTTGGGGATGCTAGGCCGAGGGAGGAGGTTTTAGCAGAGAAAGGAAAGGACTGGAAGGAGATCGATGAGAAACTCGCGGCCGTCAAGATTAAGGATAGTGGGTCGGAGAAGGGAGATGGAGCGTTCGGGAAGAGGAGCTTCGGTATGGGTAGTGGTCGGCAAGATGACCGCGTAGAGAGGAGCTGGAGGAAGAATGATTCTGATACAGATGCTCATCCAGAGAGGTATATCTCCAATTAGCTTATTCTCCTGCTCTGTCTTTTGTTTTCGGGATTGATGCTTAATGATCAATAACCGTGTGTCTTGGATTGATCTTAGATATGGCTTGTTGGGTTCTTGTTAGGATGTTTGGCATGTCCTTAGAACTCTTAATTTCCAAGAAGATATATTTAGCATTTACCTATTGCTTACTGGTGGGACTCATTGTTTTCATTTCTCTGTGTCACATTATTATGGCTTGTGAATTCTATTCTTTCACTTGCTTACTTGGATGTTTCTTTCCTCCTGTTTTCCATCGTCTGTATGTTTGTAAACTAGAAAGCTCGAATCTCAACAGCCAATAGGTGGGTTCCTGACCTTCTTTTGATATTTTTCTGTACAAAATGTGCCTTTACTGTGTCATTCCTTTGCCCACAGTAGGAATTGGAATCAGCTGCTTTTGTTTATAAACATGGAGGTGAGAACATTTTTGGGTCCCAAACCATTTTGCGTTCTCCTGCGAATTTCACCTAACCTGGCATAGAATGATGGAACATAGTACATTTGTTAAGTTACTTTTATAGTCACTTGGGTTGAAAGTTCTTGTTGAATTTAATGGGTATACTCAACTTATTCTCGAATTGTTCATGGACTTGTATGGTTGGAGGCGTGATTGCTTTATAAGAACAAACCTAATGCTGTTAATCTTTTTTAATAGTGAATAATGTATGTACTTTTTTATTGTTCATACCTTGAAATATCAAATATTCTATTTGACTCGCAAGATTGATTTTGAAGATGATTTGATATGTGTGTGCATGTGCATGTGTGTATGTGTCATGATTGAAAAAGAGGTTCTCAGGCCGGTGATCAGCAGTTGGTTGGTGTTCCATAATCTTGTGTCATAATCTAGAGCAGATAAAGTTTAAAATGCTGCAAGATAAAATTCATAAAACCCATGACCAAGAGCCTTTGGCTCAGCTGCTACACCTCCCTGTGAGCGAGGTTTCATGGGTTCTATACCCAGTTACCATAAGGGCTATAACCCTTAAAGGAAAAAAACACCCGCGGACAGGATGAGTATTCAAACTGATTTCAGTCCTTAAAGTAGTCAGTACAATCTAGTGGGGAAGGTAATAGAATGGCGACAGAGATGTAGAATTCATAAGTTGCAGTTACTTCTACTCAGAAACATCTCTTTCAGCATGACCTTTTTCTTAACTTCAGGAAGTTCATAGGTTCATTAAGACCGACAATGTGCCACCATACATATGTTACTCCCTTTCCCCTAGTCCGAAAACTAGCTATTTTGTGTTCATATACACTTGTATTAGGCTTTTGTTGGTAAATGGCATATTATTTCTGTTACAAATTTGTTTTCCTGGGTTTGCAGTGCAGAAAAAACTGAGAACGGACATGTTGAAGAAACAAAGGAAGACGACAAACAGAACTAAAGATACAACCCCGAGTACTTGGAATCGGGCTTGATCAGAAAGAACGAGGCTAGGGATCGTGGGGTCAATCAAAAAGAAAGAAAAAGAGAACATTGAAGTTATTAAATTGAAATTAGAAGCTTATTTGTTGGATTGATGAGACTTTTATTTATATTATTGGTTTGACTGTTCTATTGTGGCATCCATGTTAGACAAATTTTGGTAGGTGTTGGAAATTGTTACACTAGTTCTTTTGTTTGTAGTGGGTTGCATACTTACATTCTCAGATTTTTCTTTTTTTTTTCTCTTTTCCCCCCAACCTGTTGATCATTGTTTTCATCCATCCAATTTCTTTTTTTTTTTTTTTTCTTTCTGTCTTGGGTTATAGCTTGAGAGTCCGGATTTTTATTGTTTTGACTTTTTGAGTTAGTGAGAGAATTAATTATTCATGAATGTTGTGAATTGAATTCTTTTCCTTCTGATTGATACCCATGTTCATGTATTACAGAAAGGCCTCTCTTGTGTTTGGGAAGAGTTTATAGTTGCATGCTTTGGAATTTGATGGTCTTTGGAAGTTCATGAACTATAATAATATACTCAAGTATGATAAGTTTTCATTACAAGTTTTATGCGATGAAGTTGAAAATTTATGAAAATAAAACATAATAAAAAAACAAAAGAGGTCGGGCTTCGTTTAACTATTTTTCAGTAGGATAAAATGGAGGCTTTACAACCAAATTGGAAATAATTTGCAATCACGACTTCAGCAAACCCTAGCTGTTTGCCATTATTAAAGTATATAAAAAAAAACATGAAGTAATTAAAAATGTACCCCAAAATAAAGTGAGAAGAGGCGGAAATGGAATTGGCAAATAGTGAGCTTTGCACGTGACCAAAGTCTCACTCTCTTCATCAATGCCCATCCCTACTTTGACGGCCAACTATATCAAAATCTCAACCCTTTATATCCGCACATTAAATGTGTGTTTCCTAAATTTTTATTAGTTAAATTAACTAGTAACTCAAAAGGGTTACTCTAATTACCAAGTATTTTTTATTGGCAGTAATTGAAATTGAATTACACTGGCATTACATCCATGTCTAGAAGTGTTACTAAAAAGAGTTATGCTTGGTCAAGTATGGTAAAAAAGACATGATGGTATATGGCCTTGTAGGTGAGCGGATATATATATAATATATATGTGATGCTTTAATAGCAGAAAAAATAGGAATTTCAGATACCCTTTATTCAGATTTGGAATAATATTGAATTCAATAGCTGGTATTAATTAGAATTTATAGGACCACTTGGGGTAGTTTAAGTTTCAAAATTCATGATCCACACCTCAGTCTATTTCACCTTCTTTCCTAAAGGTTGGAACTTGATTTTGAATGATTAGTTATAGATGCATTGGTAATTAATTTAATAATTGAAGATGATTCTTATTTTGTTTTCCCATATATATTGCTGTATTTCCAGATTAAAGTTTCTCTTTTTACATTTTGGGTAATCACGTTTTGTTATATTGAATTCAGATTTTTAAATTTTGTGTCAACTGTACAAATTTTCTTGAATGATTCAAGAAAATTAGGTGGGTTAATTTAGTTCTCAAGGTGTGTTTTGGTGCTTAAGTGAACAAAGATAAGTATGGGAAGAAAGGAAAGTCATGTCTAATTTAAGTGTGAAGAAGCTTTTGCATTAAAACCACCAGCTGACACCCATTACCAGAACAAGTATGCTCCATAAATGAATTCTAGTAAAGCTGAGATCACACACTCTTCAATTTACTCTACTTCCACACCATGCACCAAAAATTAAATGAGTTCCCATTTCTGAGATCTCTTTTTTATCTATTCACTTGTGTTACTTACATCTATATATATATATATATATATATATATATCTAGTCTCAGATGTATGCGGTATGTAATCTCTTTTTCAAAAAACACCATTAATGGAGACAGTTGAGAGTTGAAAAACGAAAACTAAGCCTCTCCCTTTATTTACTCTCCAATTGGGCTCAAGGTTTTCATCACTATCAGATCAAAACTGCACTTCATTCTCTTATCTTCTTCTTCCTTTTCATGGGTTCTTATTCAAAGTACACCAAGCTTCTCTTCACAATTCTTCTCCTTCTTGGGACAGCCATTGATGGGATCAATGGAGATGCCATGGTCTCTGGAACTGTATTTTGTGATCAATGCAAAGATGGTCAAGTTTCATTCTTTGATTATCCTGTAAACGGTGAGATCTATCTTTCCTCCATCACCACAACTTTTAAGCTCTTCTTTTCAAAGTTAAAAAATTTAGGATTGTTGCAGGAGCTAAAGTTACTCTCACATGTACGGATAGCAATGGGGAGATTTTGATGTCAAGAGAAGAGACCACAAACTGGTTTGGGAACTATGCAATGAGGTTTGATGGGACACCGGACCTGAGCAACTGTAATGCCCAGGTCTCCGGCGGGAATAGCTCCGGCTGCGGAGTAACTGCCGGTCCGGCCAAAAAGCTAACACTGACGTTTAGGATGTTTGGGATGGAGATGTATGCTGTGGATTCATTGCTTTCTCAGCCAGCTGAGCCAATGTCTTTCTGTCCCAAGTCGCCGGCGCCAGCGGTCAGGCCTCCTCCTCCTACGCCGCTAGTCGGGTCTCCTCCGCCTTTCAGACTTCCGCCGATGCCTCGGTTGCCACCATTGCTGCCCATGCCTCCTCTGCCTTCTTTGCCGCCCATGCCTCCCTTGCCATTTCTGGAGGCGTCAGCTTGCCCACATCAGTAAGTTTGATTTATCGTGGACTTCCCACAATCTATTTCATTAATAGAAACTTGTATATATACAGATATATATATACATCATATGGATCAAATGGCAGGAATAATTGTTTTGGTATGTGGCAGGAGGTGGATAATGCCGGAATACAAGTGCTACTGGAGGGCGCTGAGTCCTGAATCAAAGGTAGCGGTTGTATTTGGGCCATTAGCAGGGAGGAAGTATGGATCAGATATGACCTTATGGCAAGCTTTGCAGGGGAGAGGAGAACCTTACAGGACTCTGCTAAGGGAAGCCACAACTGCCCTGCTCAACTCCTATAATAGTCTTCAGTTCCCCTATCATTCAGTCACTGTTCTCACTCACACAAATTGGGCCTTGATGGGCTCTAAACGCAGCGTTTTGCTCACTGCACTCAGGTTCATCAGGGCTAATTCTGGGATCACAACCAAAACTCCCTGCAGATTCGCTCCTTGCAAATGATCATCATTACACACAATATACATCTATATATATATATATATATATATGAAAACATATACATATATATATATATATCATATCAAATCAATTTTACTATATATTTTCATGTGTCATTTGGTTATATTATATATTTCGATCAGTACTTAATGTATTAAATTGATCGAGCTTGCTCAAATTATTGTTCTTTACCATTATTTATCTTAATCATATATAAATAAATATTTTGTTAATGTTTGCTTGCTTCATGGCACATTTCTCATTTAATGTTTAGTTTCAAATTTAATATCAATTTTAATACATATATTGAACGAAGAACATTGTTAATTATTATGTTTGTTATAATCGAATTTCTTACTACATAATTCTACTTCTGTTATTTGCAATTTCTCTCTCTTTTCTATTGAGGAAAAAAAAGAAAAAGAAAAAAGTGAATGCTTCAATAAATTTACATTTAGAAATCAAAAAAGGATTGAAGGTTAATTTATATATATATATATATATTTTATATAAGAACACCATGAGAGGGAACGACCAACAGAGAATAAAAACAAAGTGACCGGAAATGGACGGCAAAGAATTACGAATGTACAAATTGACTGCGTATACTTCATGCCGTTCCCTTCTAATGTTCTGCCATGTACTTACCGTTAAATTCTTGTAGCCATTGCACCATAATACATGTATATATAGAGAGAAAATGACAAATATACTTTTTAAAGTCTAAGAATTCATCTATATATTCCGTTTATATAGACATATAAGATGATCAATCTCACCCAAGTATACACCAAAAGTTACCATGTCAGCCATGGCTCCAATGTCTTCTCCAGCGAGCTTTTCTCTTCTATTTTCATGGCTACTCATGATTATTCTTTTAATTTTCTCATCTGGGTCTCACACTATTATCTCAATCCACTCATTCACGTTCACAGAAGCAACCGTGAAAGACATCCAACTTGCCTTCAACCACAACCAACTTACCTCCAGGCAGCTTGTGGAGTTCTACCTCGGCGAAATCCATCGCCTGAACCCAGAGCTAAGAGCTGTCATAGAGGTTAACCCAGATGCTCTGTACGAAGCTGACAGGGCTGACTGTGAGCGGAAAGCTAAGTCAGTTTCTGGGTTGCATGGCATTCCTGTGTTGCTTAAGGATAATATAGGAACTAAGAACAAACTCAACACCACCGCCGGCTCGTTTGCACTGGTAGATTCCATGGTGCCTAGAGATGCAGGGGTTGTGAAGAGGTTGAAGAAGGCTGGAGCTATTATTTTGGGAAAGACTAGCTTGAGCGAATGGGCGGCTTTTAGGAGCACAATGGCTCCAAATGGCTGGTGTGGTAGAAGCGGCCAAGGAAGGGTAATTTGTTTCGTGATTCTATAAATATATAAACATGTGTATGTATGTATCTAAGTTTTAAAAACTAAGCAAACTGGATGCTGCTTGTGAATCTTTTGCAGAACCCTTATGTTCTATCAGAAGATCCTTCTGGGTCAAGTAGTGGATCCGCAATATCTGTAGCAGCCAATTTGGTAACTGTTTCACTAGGGACTGAGACTGATGGCTCAATTCTATCTCCATCAAATGCTAACTCTGTGGTGGGTATTAAACCAACTGTAGGTCTCACCAGTCGATCTGGAGTCGTTCCTATATCTCCCCGACAAGACACCATCGGGTATGTCTGGTATCGATTCAGTATTCATAATGAAATAGGAATTGGATTAACTAAAATTTATTTGTTTGTGGTGATAATTGGAACAGGCCTATTTGTAGAACAGTAGCAGATGCTGTTTACACTCTTGATGCTATTGTAGGTGTTGATTATAAGGACAAAGAAAGCTTCGCAACATCTAAATATATTCCACGGGGTGGCTACACACAATTTCTAAAGGCTTATGGGCTACAAGGGAAAAGAATTGGCGTAGTGAGGAATCCTTTCTTTGAATTAGAAGGACCTGTCGTGTCTCAAACATTCGTGTCTCATCTCCTGACATTAAGGTGAGGTAAACCTGTTAGACTAATCTCCAAGCTTTGGTTTGGTCAACGAACAATCACTCAATGTCGCTACACGTAGTTAAACTAATAGATAGATCATTGCAAACTTTTCTGCAAATTCAGGCAAGAAGGAGCAAACTTGGTAGACAATATGGAAATAGCCAATATTGAAACTATTAATAATCCCATGGCAAGTGGTGAAGCACTAGCTTTGATGGCAGAGTTTAAGCTATCCTTAAATGCTTACCTAGAAGAACTTGTGACATCCCCTGTCCGGTCCTTGGCAGATGTTATAGCATTCAACAACAAATTCTCCAATTTGGTAAGTTCCGATTTCGGTTTTGAATTGAACACAGAGAAACTTTTTTTTGATCCATTGATGCTAATAGACTGTTCAAACAAAATTACAGGAAGTGGTTGAGGAATTTGGGCAAGATATATTTCTTCAGGCTCAAGAAACGAATGGAATAGGTGATGCAGAGAAAGCTGCTATCTTAAATTTAAAGAGGTTATCAGAAGATGGGTTCGAGAAGTTAATAATGGAGAATAAACTAGATGCATTGGTAACTCCAGGTTCAAGCATTACCCCTGTTCTTGCAATTGGTGGATTTCCAGGGATTAATGTTCCTGCTGGATATGATGATATGGGGGTGCCCTTTGGAATAACCTTTTCAGGACTCAAAGGCACTGAGCCAAAGCTAATTGAGATAGCATATGCTTTTGAGCAAACCACTAAGATCAGAAAGCCTCCCTCATTCAACCCTTGAAACCCTAAAATTCATTGAAGATTTGAATATCAGAATTTGATGCTATAAAACTTTATGATAACCATTTAACTGAAATTATAATCTTCAGTTCAAATCATTAGTCTGAAAAAATTTAAGTATTATCCTAGATGATGAATTGTAACATCTGCATAACACGTAACAGAAGATAAAAATAATAATTTAATATGATCTATTTATCTTTAAAAATTATATTGTAGGTCAAATATTAAATATAAAATATATTTGACAGTAAATTATTAAATTAAAATTGTTTAAAAATACGAACACTTTATCGTATTCACATCAAAATTAAGTTTTACCGTTCAATTCTTTAATTAACGAAACATATGTACAAATTAAACAATATAAATATATTAAACAATATTAACAGAGAATTCAATTTAATTTTATACAAATAATTTTATAAATCAATTTAATTTTAAATTAAATTTTATAACAATCTCAATTATTATAATAGTCACCCATATTATATTATTACACTATTAATATAATAACCCAAAAAAAATAAATATTAATTTTCAATTTTAAAAATAAAAAAACATAATTTATTTACAATATTGATTATATTCTCGTTAGTAAAAAATATAATAATATTCTATTTAGATCAAAAATTTTATTTATTTAATTAAATTAAATACTCGTTAGTATACGATCTCATAAATTTAACACTAAACCGATAGTAAATTGATCAAACTAATTCTTTTTTGTACAACTTGCTTATTCTTTTCTCTCCAATATGATCAAGCCTACAATGATAAAAATATGTATAATTTACTTGATCACCTCTTTTTTCTTAAAACTAGAAACACGCAAAATTGAGTTTTCATTCATATAAGGTAAAATATAAATATCATGTTGGAGATAACCATTTGCATATAAATCATCATCATGATAAATAAAACAAATTTTATTATTTAAAATAATACGAAAACTATATTGGTCCAAAAAAGATATTAAAATTATGTTCAAAACAAATTTAGGAACGTAATAACAATTCTCTAACAAAAGTACTTTGCCTGTAGGCATCATAAGATAAATTGATCCTACAGCTAGAGCTGCAACTTTTGTACCATTACCAACTTGAAGATTAACTTAACCTTTCTTCAATCTTCTATTAATCTATAATCTCTACAACCTATTGTAAATGTTAAAATGATTACTGGTATCTAATACCCATATAGACGGATTAATAGAAATTATAGAAATTATGAAAACACTTTTCATTAAGATCTTATCTTGTTTCTTATCTTTCAGAGATGCAATATACTCCTTGCAGTTTCTCTTCCAATGCCCTTTCTTCTTGCAAAAGAAATATTCAACATCAGAATAGTCAGCTTTTGTCTTACCTTTGGGTTTTATCGCACCACCCTTAGGTGCAGCGGACTTTTTGGGCTTCTTCTTACCCTTACCCTTCTTTTTAGAAGAGTTGTCAACCAATATGACAGTTTCTTTCTTCTTCTCAGATGCAATTTGATTCTTATAATCAATCAACATATTGAACATCTTATGAAGATCATAATTTATTTTATTCATATTGAAATTAATAATAAATTATGAAAAAGACTCAGGTAGTGATTGAAAGATCAAATTTTGATAAAGTTCTTCACCCAATGTGCACCCTAATTTTTAAAGTTCTTCAATAAGATCAATTACGTTTAAAACATGGGGCCTAACTGGAGGGTAATTACGTTCAACTTGGATCTAAATAAAAACTTAGATAACTGGTATCTAGTTGTCTTACTTTGTGCACCATACATCTTCTTAAGATGATCGATGATTGCACGTGGATCTATATCCTCATGTTTCCTCTGGAGTTCAGAACTCATAGAAGTAAGAATAATACATTTGGCAGTAAGACAATCTGTCAAGTACTTCTGAAAATCCTTGACTGTCTCAGCATCATTTCATTCTTAGGTGGGGTCTCTCTGGCAGGCTTATCGATTATGTCAATAAACTTTTCATGCATGAGAATAATTCTTAGATTTCGATACCAGTCATCAAAATTTGGTCCAACTAATTTATTGACATCAAATATGTCACGCAGTGATATAATAAACATATTGAGAAATCTAAAATTTAAGAAAAAAAAAATGCAGTAATATAGGAATACATTTACAAATATCATAAAGAAATTGACTTTTATCTAAATGATATTTCTACTAAATAAATCAAACAATTTTAAGAAATCTATATTTCAATTTAGTGGAATAAAAGAATCTTCTAGCAATATGAATGAGCCACTCGGTAGTCAAGTCGATTCTCACACATATTTTAAAGGTAAGTACTGTTACCAATTGTATTCCTAGACAACTTCCATAAATTGCTCTATACCAAATAGTCTCCTAGTTGTCAGGTCGTTTCTATTAGTACAGTTGAGTTCAACCATTATAATGAAAAACAATTAATAAAATTTCATATTTTCTGAATAATCCAGATAATTGATATAAAATTGAAATAATTATTTTTATATATGCATCTTATGCAACAAATAATTTTATTTTATTCTCAAACTACAAATCTCCTGATTGTCAGATCGTTCTTTGTAAACAAAAATAAATAAATTTATTTATTTTGATGGTAAGCTATATAATAAAATATCTTATATATTATTATCATGAACTTAATTTTAAATTAAATAATATAATTATCAAAATAATTATAAAAACATAATGATCAAATCACTAATATAAAATTAATCTTGTTTAAATTATCTACAATTAGTCCTAATAAATTTACTTCATATGTAAGACTTAATTCAAAATTACACAAAGGACAAACATACATGTAATAATTAAAAATTAAATATGATATATATTTACGATTAAAAATTTCAAAAATTAATGTAAATATATAGACAAAATATTCAAAAATAATAATTTTTTTGACTCACACATTACATACACATTTACATATCTATATATATATCATATATAAATTCTCTAATTTAATTTTTAAATAATTAAAATAATTAATCTATTTAGCAAAACTCAAAACACTCGTTAGTGTGCGACCCCATAGGTTCAACACTAAACCGGTAGCAAAGTGGTCAAACTAATTTACTTATTAAGGTTGACATCTAGCAACACTGCTCAACGACCATATAATATGAAATGTACAATTACTCTTAACAACTTGCTAAAGAAATATGTAATATTTCATTCCGTCATTATTGTTGCGGGTTAACCCTAAGATATGATTTGACCGTCAAATCACAATAGGTAACTAATTATGTTTCATGTCAATTATAATTGATTAATGAATGATATAAGAAACTCTTTTTTTCATTCATTCAACTGTCATGACTAATGTCTTAATTTATTCATTATAATAAATGACAATATAAATCTTAAATTTATTACCTAAGTTGACAGATTCTACCTTAACCAATCATTAATTTTATAAGAATTTAATCACACTCAATATCCTTTCAATTATAGTTCTATGACCATAGGTGTTCATAATCAAAGTATAAAAAATGACTTATCAATTATTATGATGATTTCAGGTTTAAGAAAATTCTTACATCTCATCAAAATAAGAGAATACTCTATTGACAATTTAAGTTAATATTACTCATTAGAAATTTTTAATTAAATCAGTTCAATAATCATATCTCCATATGCATAATCTATATATGTGATTTAATTAATGAGATTAATTAATCTTTATCTTATAGAGACTATCACATATATATTAGTTTTACTAAATTATTAATATTTTATTTTGATTATTTAACGACTAAAAATATTTTAAATTAAATTATAAAAGGTTTTTACTTTCATTATCAAGATCTCCATCTTGACGTAAAATCTATAAATTTAATTAAGAACTTTATCATATAAATTAAATGATATGATAATAAAATATTATTGTCATATATTAAAATAAATTATCAAATAATAATGTATTTAATATATTACAGGAATAATTGGATCTTGATCATAATAGTTATATCTCCAACACTGGAGAGATATGTTAACGTTACTCTTGATATAACCTTTAGTCTTTTCATGTAAACAAGAATCACTAATTTAAATTCTTGAAAAAATATTACAATAATAGAATATGGGAATTGAATCAGATTT
>NW_019014655.1:1410700-1421484 GCF_000150535.2 Carica papaya | reverse complement strand
TCAAGTTTTCGAGCACCATTTCCGGACACTAAGGTATAACGAACCATACCATGTTTTATTAATAGGCAGAGCCATTGTGTTCTACACTAGAAGTAACTAATAATCTTATGGATTTATGGTGGCTTTGTTGAAAATTATAGGCAAGAAGGTGCCGTCTTGGTTGACAATCTTGAAATATCAGACATTGACAGTGTTGTAGATTGGGACAAAAGCGGGGAAGGTGTTGCACTGCTATCCGAGTTTAAGTCGGATCTAAATAGGTACCTGAAAGAGTTGGTCGTCTCTCCTGTTCGATCCCTGGCAGATATCATAAAATTCAATAAAAGATTTGCCAAAAAGGTAAGGTTCCTGTAGAGTCATCTAAGCCTTTGGATTCAAGAAATCAATTCTTGAATCTTGAAGAAGACTGTTTCCTTTTTGTTTTTGATTTTGTAGGAGAAGATTAAGGAGTATAGACAAGAAATTTTTCTTGCAGCTGAAGCAACGGATGGAATCAGGGAAATAGAGAAGGCAGCATTGAGGAACATGACAAGACTGTCGAAAAATGGATTTGAGAAGTTGATGAAGGAGAAGAAGCTGGATGCCATGGTTAGTCCTTGTCCGGACTTTTTGAGTAGTGTTCTTGCCATTGGAGGGTTTCCAGGAATTAGTGTTCCTGCTGGATATGACAGTGAAGGAGTGCCTTTCGGAATTTGCTTTGGGGGTTTGAAAGGCACAGAGCCAAAGCTGATAGAGATTGCTTATGGTTTTGAACAAGCTACTAAAATAAGGAAGCCTCCTACAATTTTAAACAACTAAGAATTGATGATTCAAGATTTTGTTTTTTTCTTGAGGGCCTTTTAATAAGTTTTCCTCAGTACATTTTTGTTAAAAATATCCAGGAAATATTAATTGGACCATGCTCTATGGAATCCAAATGAGTCATAGTTAGAATAGTTTTCTAAAAAGATATATATTTTACAAAGTAATATATATATATATATATTCATTATTATATAATCTATTAATAAGAATACAGAAATATAGAGTAACTTAAACTTATAATTTTTCATTAAAAAATGTACTATAATTGTTAAAAATTATTAAATATATTTACCTGATGTGGATCTATCTAATCCTTTGAATTTTAATCATCTCAGAACCAAACCTATACATATGGTGAGAATCATTTTCATACATTTATGACCCCCTAAAAGAGCACTCAGCATTTACTCCTTTTTCACATGCATTGAATCTCCCCTATCCATCTATGTCATATAAAACGGAAGGGTAGACAGAGAACAATAATGGTGATAAAACACAACTTCAAAAAAAATATCAACAATGGCGAAAACTAAACTATTCAATTTCAAGGGTATAATTCTTCTCTTCCTCTGCATCGCATTTGTTCATACACATGGCGGCTACCATTCACAGAGCGTTCCATTACCGTCGACCATGCAAGAGAAAATCACCAACCTCCACTTCTTCATGCACGACATAGTAGGCGGCCAGAACCCAAGTTCAGTCCGCGTCGCCAAAGCAAAAGGAAGCTCGGAGCAGCTGGGTGAGTTCGGCAACCTGATGGCGATCAACGATCCGTTGACGGTGGGTCCTGAGCTGAGCTCGGGAGTGATTGGGAATGCGCAGGGGCTGTACGTGTTTTCTGACAGAAGTGAATCAAGCTTGGTGGCGTACTTTGATTTTGGGTTCACGGCGGGGGAATTCAACGGCAGCTCCATTAGTATGATGTCGAGGAATGTGGTGTTGAATGCAGAGAGGGAGATGGCGGTGGTTGGTGGCAGAGGTAAGTTTAGGATGGCGAGAGGTTTTGCTGAGCTTAAGACTTGCTCGATGAATAGTACAGAAGCCATTGTTGAGTATAATGTCATGGTTTTTCATTACTGAGTTTTGTATTTGAATAAAAGGAAAGATGAGAGAATAGTAGGCTACATTTATCTTATTCCTGTTTCTAACATCATAATCCAATTGAACACAACCAAATTTTCTACTCAAACTTACGATTAATATATATATATATATATATCTATCATCTTGTATCACATATAGCTAGTAGATTTCTTTGATTAATATATATCAAACATTATGACTGATGATTAAATATTATAGATAATTTATAATATATTTTATAAAATCATGATATTCAAATAGTATGCGTGAATATTAACCATCAGATTATTATCTTAATAGTAATTATAGAATATTTTTTATAATTTACGCAAGACTATTTATTATATAATAAAATTCAGTAATTACTTGATTATATATATATATATATATATATATATGTAAATATGGTCTCTATATAATGTATGTGAGAGAGAGATGATTAAAAAGAAAAAAGAAAAATATGGAAATAGGTAGCAAGAGCTCAGTCCAAAATGGGAAGATTGTAAAGCAGGCCTTGCTCAATTTTTAAAACCCAATGAAGGACGTGACTAAGTGGACTGAGCCAAACCGACCCATTAGTTTCTGTCTGGCATGGTCCAATCTGTAACATTAATTAATTGTATAATATAATAAATTATTTGATGTTTCTGTCACAATATATGGCAAATCATTGGCAGTAAAAATCAATCTTAACAGGTCAAAAACACTAATGTGAAGAGTACCAACGAAGAGAGGAATCGGCCAAACGATTCCTGGGTCTTCTTCCCCTGCTCCTCTGCATCGCCGGAGCAGAAGAAAACCATCAAACTCCGTTTCTTCTTCCTCGTCGCCGGAGCAAAAAGAAGCGTTCGGCAACGTGCAAGAGTCAACTTGTGAGGCTGCTCTGTTAGGTGCTAATTAGACGTGCAAGAGAGGAGGAAGAGGAAGAGGAAGAGAAAGAAATAATAGTTATAATTGTCCTCTTAAAGATTTGATTTTTAAGATTGTGTGAGGATTTTATCACATGAGTTTTCGTGCATAAAAAAAAAAATTCAGATTCTCCTTGATTAATTTTAAAGATATACTTGACATAAATTAGACAATCTTTTAATACATAAATTATATAATCAACTTAGGGATAATGATACAGTTAATACACTATGAATGAATATAAGAAGAAAATAATAGAAGAAATTAAGAGCTCTATAATCTCTCAAAATGAAATCCATGAGGACCCAGATTTAAATAGTAGGTTACCAAATGCACTTATAGATTACATGTACAAAATAATATATATATATATATACATATATATTCAAATACAAAAGAAACCCATATGTATTACTTAGATGCACGTTTATATAAAATAAAGTTTAAAGATTTTTTTTTATATATGCACCAAATATAATCAAATTATTTTCTAGAATCATAACAAACACACTTACAACTACTCCAAATTTTGAACACGGACCCTCTATCCTTGGAAAATACAGTCAGACTGAAGAAAAATAAAACATTAAAGTGGTTCTATATATATACGTATACGTATCTATATGTATATATATAGAAATTAGTTTAACTCCCTTTGAATCATAGGCATAACCTTTTAAACACAATTCAATTTTTCTCGTTGTAAAAAGTCTAATTTCTTATCTCCTCCAAATTCCTCTGTGCAATCTTCTTCAAACTTGCAGAGACGGTGATGGCGAGATTAGCCCCAACTAGGGTTATCCTCATGATCATCTGCTTGCTTGCCTCCGTGCCATGGTGGGCTCATGGCTCTCACGCAGTGAGCTGGGCCAAGAAGACGAGTCTCGAACCCAAAAAGAAGACCGTCACAAACCTCCAATTCTATTTTCACGACATACTCAGCGGCCAGAACCCGACAGCCATCAGGGTGGCTCAGGCCGCCGGCACCGACAAATCCCCCACCTTGTTCGGAGTTGTGATGATGGCCGATGATCCATTGACGGAGACACCGGACCCGAAATCGAAGCTTCTGGGTCGGGCTCAGGGAATTTATGCTTCGGCGGGTCAAGAAGAGTTGGGTCTGCTCATGGCCATGAACTTCGGATTCTATGATGGGAAATACAATGGCAGCTCTATAAGTATTCTGGGGAAGAATAATGCGGTGCATCCGGTGAGAGAGATGCCGATTGTCGGCGGCACCGGGATTTTCCGGCTGGCACGCGGCTATGCGGTCGCGAAGACATATTGGTTTGATGCTAAAACCGGTGATGCTATAGTTGGCTACAACGTTACGGTTATCCATTAAGATCTTGATCTATAAACACACACACACACATATATATATATATGCTAATTGATTTTTTCATTTAGCTATTTATCAGTCGTTCTCTTTTTGATATTTCACGATTATGAGACATCATGGTTTTTCTAGTTGTACTTCTTAAATAAAATTTCATGTTACATGGTTTTAGGTGTGAAGGTATCTTGTATCAAGACACTTTTTAATTGAATTTTTACATTAAACCTGTTGAAATTAGTTTATAATTTTAAAAATTTACGTTAAACTCATTCAAAGTAGTGATTTGTAATCTTAATTTTTTACGTACGTCTCGAAGAAACATGCACTTTGATGATGTCCCGCCCAGGAAAGAGACTCGAGAGTCCTAATAACCCCGCTAATTCAATATAGATTCTACATCTTGAAACCAAGTCAATTTTGGAGCCGCACTGTGATAATAGAACCAACCAACCAACAAAAAAGCATTAAGACTGCAAAAATCAATGCACCAATTGCAGCATAATAGAGTGTTGCAATTTACTAGTTATTCGCCAAACCCTGAAAAAGAGATTATTTGCATTCCTCGTAAACCTCCGCCCTCATCGCCATCCAAGATTTTGGGTAAAATTAGAAAGTAATATTAACAAAAATTAAAATTTAATGATTAAACATAAAACCCACATTTTAAAAATACTTTAAAAAATTTTGACTTACCCATAAATTTAAAAGAAAGTATCTTTAGTTATACAAAAAAAAAAAAAAGAAAAAAAAAAATTCAACCTTAGTTTTAGTCAATTAGTAAATACTTGTTTTCTAATAAATTGACTTATTTATTTTTAATTAGCATAATTTCCATAATAACTAATTAAGTGGGTAACCTAATCTTAGATATTTTGATGTTAATGTCAAAATTCAACAACCTAATTTATGAAAGGTGGCCTAATGCTTTTGATGACTTCCCCTCCAATACGATCAAATTTCCAATCCTCCTCTTCTATAAAATATATGCACCCCACAATTAGAAACTTTCACCTTATATTTAAAACAAGTTTTAAATTTTTGTAGAATTTATTTTGTAAGTTCACACTTAATCAATTAAAAGATTATGAAAATTTTTAATGATTTAATAATAAAAATATATTTTATTTAGACATAATACATTAAAGAAACCTCTGTACTATTCAAACAAATTTAAATACTATTTTTTCGACTTAAATACAACATGAACTTTTAAATTTTCTCATAATAAATCTTTACCATTAACAGTATACTTAACATTATTAGACAAATATACGTGTAGTAACTGATACATCTATATGAATATCATATTTTAAAATTATTATTAGTGTTACAATTACGTGGTTGTCATAATGATATTTATTTTCTTTTTTATCTTATTTTTAAATAGTTTTAACTTAAATATTAAATTTTTAAGAGATAAAAATAAAAAAAAAATTCTTTAATGTCCATGTTACTCAAATGCTTTTCAATCACTTTCTAAACGCCATCACTTATTTTAATAATATTTAAAAATATATTATTATAAAAAAATAAATAAATTAACAACGATAGAACCAATCACGTGATTGTTATATTGATAGTATTTTTTAAATTTAATATCCACGTAAACAAATTTTTTTATTATGTAAATATTTATATAATAGTGTTAAATATGCAGTTAGTTACTAATAAAGATATTTCTGAAAAAAAAAATTAGAAGTGTAAGTTTTTATGTGGAATAAGAAATTTAAATTTAAAATTCTATAATATTTTCGAATGTATTATTTTTGTATATGAAATTTTATAAGAGACTAATTTTATTATTTCCTAAAAAAATATATCTATTCCTTGAAATTAACTATAATTATACAAAGAAAAATACACATAAAATTTCATAATTTGTTCAAAAGATGGCTCATAAATGAATTCCCATTCCTACAGAAAGCTAACCAATTCCATGCAAGTGCGCGCGTACAATGGGTGCCTTCGAAATTCTAACACCCTGGAAAAACAAAACGCAGCCGTTTCTAAAACAGGCTTCTTTAAAACAAAACGCACCGTTTTTAGTCGCCACCGGGCAATTCATGCCATTAACCCGACCTGCGCAGCAAGTTCTTAATAATAACTGATCTCTCTGGGAAAATTGATGATCATAATCTCACATTATCCAATCTTCTCAGTTCTACCCACAAAGCCCGGAAATCAAATCCTAACTGTTTTACCTCCAAAAAAATTAAAATATAAAAAATCCTAAACCGTGTCGTAAATGGACAACTAGCTATGCGTATATTATATATATACACATACACATCTTTCTCGCTCGGTATATAGTCTCCACATGGATCCTACTTAATTTTCTCTGTCAAAAGATCTTCATCAGATTGCTCGGTCAAGGTACTCACGGGGTAGTGCATCTCGCCGTCAAAAGTAACGCCGGCAATCCCCAGTATGTCGCCGTCAATTCTTCCTCTTTATCCAAGTGCAGCTCACTCGTCAAGGAGAATCGCGTTCTCTCTAAATTCACTGGGTACCCGAACGTGATTCAGTGGTATGGGAATGAGCTGAGCACGGACGCAAATGGTTTCCAGGTTTACAGGTTGATTCTCGAATACGCACCGCACGGCACTCTTCTCGACTTGATAAGAACCTGCGCCGGCATAGTACCCGAACCCATTGTCCGGTCATTCAACCGGATGATTCTCGAAGGGCTCGCTTGCATTCACGACAAGGGTGGTTTTGTCCACTGCGATCTTAAGCCAGAGAATATTCTTGTCTTCCCTCCAGTCGATGGGAATTCGCTGTGCCATCTCAAGATTGCTGATTTCGGGTTGTCAAAGGAGCCTGGAGAAGAGGAGTTGGAGGCTGCGGTCGGCGTGAGTTGGAAGTTTAATTTCAGGGGAACTCCAATGTACATGTCGCCGGATTCTTTGAAGAACGGAAGCATAACGCCGTCGCTTGATATCTGGTCTCTTGGGTGCGTTGTCATGAAGATGCTCAGTAATAGAGCGCCGTGGAATCATCTAGACCTTGAAAATCTTTTTCTGCAACTCGTTCGTACAGTTGAACCGCCGGCGGTACCGGAAAACCTGTCGGAGATGGCGAAAGATTTCTTGAGCAGGTGTTTCTTGATGGACCCTGATGAGAGGTGGACTGCCAACATGCTTCTCCTCCATCCTTTCGTGTATCCCAATATGATGAATTTTGGTGATGGAGAGATGGTGTCAGGAGATTCTTCGAGAAGTGGTCGAGTTTACATAAAGATTACTTAGGATGTTTTTTGCATGTAATGATATCTAAAGGTTCTCGTTATTTTGAAAGTAATGATAATATTTTAATGACTGTATCAGCTAATTTTTATAAACGTAGGAATGTCAAATTAATTGGAAAAACTATATTTGAATTTTCTTATAAAAAAAATAGCTCAAGAAATGAATTTATTAAGTATTGTAAAATTAATTTGTTAATTTTCCTTTAGAACCATCCATCATTATCAATATACATATATATATATATATATATATTCGGATGGCGCGCGAATTTGAGTCCGCTTAAGAAATATCACAACGGTCAAATTTTCAAACCAACCCTACTGCAGCATTAAACTCACGCCACCGAATTACACTTGTCTGTAATAGCATCAGTTTTATCACTTAATACACATGTCTATACAATATCATCTGCTACAATGGATTATCTGTAATTCTTTTTTTTTGAACTTTTTTTCCTTGGTTTTGATGTTTAAACTTGAGAGAAATTCTCCCTACATATATTTAATCTATTTTATTAAAATTTTCTTATCGTCACCCAGCTCCTGAAGATTTAAAGTTCAATATGAAAAAAATGCTATTAAGATCTTCGAAGCCCTATAAGCTTGAGTGTCTGGAAGTGAATTTAGTTTAGATTACAATCAAGGAAATATTATTATTAGAGGAAGATAGGGTTTAACTTGCCAGAGGAGCAGTCTGTGATTTCTTTTTCCTAAATTTCTATGATAACTATCGGTTTAGATTTTCATCTAGATCACATGGATCCAACACTGTACATTATGTGTTTATGTTTTACTTTAACATTGCATTCTTATTTTTGACATATTAATAAAACTTTCCTGTTTTGGTCGATTAATCTTGAGTTATGCTTACAGAGCTTCGCTTCATAATATTATAGATCTAAATCTTAAAACAGTGAATCCCACAAAAACCCATTTCAAATCTTCTTCTCCAATCATAAATGAACTTTCCCGATAGTATGCAACTGTTTGTGTTCATTCACCTCACCAACTAATAATATATATATATATATATATATATGCTAAACTCGAAGTTACAACATCAATTACTACTTTTAACTGAAATGACTAATATATCATTTTCTTTATGAAAGTATACTCAGAATCGACTGTGTTCCCATACGTCATTATCTAAAAGTTGTATTATATATATTCGCGCAAACTAGCGGGAACATGCACGGTATAATTGATGGAACTTTCTCTTCCAACTAATAAATTTGTGGGGTACATCTAACAATCATACTTGAAGTTATTGCCCGCTTCAATCCAATAATTAGCTTATATCAGTCATGTCTGTTAATCAATGTCTTGCCCGATCCAAGAATCAAACACCAGAAAGATGCTTCACATAAAAGTCTTGGAATATCGTGCTATAAATCCTTTGGCATGTAGCTCTTGAAGGATTCTAATGGCAGCTTCTGATAATTAAACTCAACATAAGAAAAAGATAAGATAAATTCAATAATGCCTTATGAAAACCTAGATAGAGATAAGAAAACTTTTCTTTGGGTCACAAGAAAATTCTCACTTTTAATATATACCCAGATTATCTCACACACCTACTTTCTTGTTCAGCTACCTCTCAAGCGGTATACTTTTTTCCCCAAGTCCCACTTCTCAAATGAAAATGAGACTCTTAACGTTTCTCTCATTAACTTTACCAATGAATTTTATCTGGTCATTGACTTTGAATCGGTAACGAGAACAAGTTTATAGAACTAAACTCTCTCATTGATCTTCAATGAGGTTCCAAGTGCCAACAAAGAGCTACTCAAAATTTGCCATAGAACTAGTCTAAATCCTTAATTAACATATGAATGAGATGAATTACAGTTTTCAAAATCTTCTATGCTAGCAAGATATATGAACCATAACTAAGAAAAATGTGTACAATAGACCAGAGTGACGGATGCCGTTGGAACCAAGTCACCACTTGCAGTTCAAGTTGAAGGAAGAAGAATCCAAGAATAGAGCTCCTGATTATCATTAGAAGCAGATAAAACCATCAATCTCTCCAGGAACATTTAAGCATCAGTAATTGAGTTCAATTGATAGTTGTAAGGTCTTTTAACCTTTGAGGGTTAAAGTTCATTTTCCTTCATCCAGCTAATTTACATTTTCAAACAAATATTACAATTGGTGATAATTCTCACTATTTGTCATGCTTCTGAACTGTTTTAATGCATGAACATCTAGGTATAGCAGTCCCCACTCCCCGTCAACATGAACAATTCAACTATAAAAATGTAATACAAGAGCCAGCAGACAAATTTATCTTATACAACAAAAACAAACTGCACAAGAATAAAGAAGCGGTAACAGCGTCTTTTGGTGAAAAATGCATAATTACAAGCAAGAGAACTCTGAGGTTCTGCAAGTTCTGCAGGTTTTGCCTGTCCCAGAATACAGGAAGTCCAGAAGCCAAAGTTTGGAAATCAAAGATTCTTTAGAGCCTGCATTGAACAGGCAGTAGAATAGTTCTGATTATTTCCTTTTAAAAAGAACATATTTGGCTTGTGCTGGAGTTGGCTGATGAATCGACTAAAGATAGGTTTGATGGCTAAAGAATGTAGAAGAGGTGTAACATCTACATAAATGTCACCCTAGATTTATTGATAGAAGGTCCAGTAATAATGACATCAAACAAATCAACTTCCAAACTCCCATGATATAAACTCTTCTTCCCTATCAACACCGCAACAGAAAAGATAAACACCTTACTTCAGATAGATTAATGATGTCTACCATCATATAAACTCTTATCCCCTATCAACACTGCAACAGAAAAGATAAACCCAAAAGCAAGCTTTCTAAGATAAATTGGAAGAATGCAGGGGCATAGAAACTGAACAGAAGAAAAAAAGTAACCCATCAGCCCCTTCAAAATAAATCATCTTTCATACCCACACTAGAAATGCAATTTATATGGGCAAACAAGAAGGAAAACTAAGAATCAGATTATGGAAACAAAAATACCATGTGCAAAACATCTAACAAAGAAATAAAAATGGCCACAATCCACTAACAAAACGCTGAATAAGATTTATATAGGAAATTATATATATATTGGGGGAAGGGAAGGGGGTGGGGGGGGAGAGGAGGTAGAAGCAAAAGGAATTCGGCATCTTACTTTTGTTCATGGTTCATGGTAAACATCATGAGATGGTCTTTCTAAATGTTATAACCTTTCACTGCATAGCTGGTGCAGCCCAAGTAATCTCGTTTCATCATTGTCCATACTGCATTTGTTGAGGATAACCAAGCAGCTTTTTGAATAGAGGAAGGAAGCCAATTAAGGCTATTTGGAGTTGTTCTGAGCTATTTAAACGAAGACCAACTTGTCCTGCCCCTCTGTTATTCAAATTGGCACGAGCAATTAAG